>JBBPMV010000861.1:0-11053 GCA_038090495.1 Heimioporus retisporus | reverse complement strand
CAGACCGTCTATATATGACGATAGACGGTCTGCCACTTCCCACGGCAGCCTCATAGCGGGCTGGTCACCAGACTACATTCCAAGGTTTCTATGTAGCTACCACGTCTGGTGCTCTCACGCTCCTTGCCTATCGACATCGACTCGCAAGCTCAGGTGAGGCTATATGCAGACGAGTTCAAAATCCCAGCTATGCGCTTCACGGAGATTTTGACTGCTTCGCTGGTGAGTGCTCACCCTTTTCATGCAACAGTGACCCATATGCAGAGAGCTAACCCACCCAAGAGTGTTTTTATGACACTATGCCAAGGGTTTTTGCCTGTCAAAAATTGCTGAAAGCATAGCCAAGTTAAGGGACTCGTAGCTCCATGATACGGCCGGACCACAGGCTGCCTTCACGGAATCGATATTTATTCGGGGCCAGGAATATCACGAGTAGCCCGAGCCCATACAAGGAGTGTCTGACCACATATTCGCCATTGGCCAAGCATGACGAGTCTATCGACACCGACCATGCACCCGCGTATGCGCAAACGACGGACACGCCCGGCACTCCAATCGGCATCCCCCAAAAACACAAACGAGCGCAGGCCTATCTTGATTCCCCTAGCGGCTCCCTCGTGTCCACCAAATTCGGCAAGGGCGGCATGCCCCAAAAACTGCGCAGGCTCCAGTTCGGCGCCTCGTTCAGTCCCGAAGGCGAGAGCACTGTTAGGGAGGTAACGCGTCCCGTGTCCCTGGATTGGCACCAAGATCACCACGCTGCATCTATAGATGAGGACGAATATAGCGAGGAACATGGCCACCCCTGAGGTACGTGCGGATCGATCTGCATGGCGACGGTACGGGCATCCGACACCCCTGACAAGCCGATCATATCGTCTTTTCCTGCCAATGCCCGGGATATCAAGGAGGGGGCACGTCCTGTGCGTACGACCGACTTTACCAAGCTGTCGCCGCCGACGAGACGGAGACTGTTCGTGACGTGGGTCATTCTGAACGCGGAGCGATTAGTTCTGGGGGACAAGCAAAAGACAATTCGCCCGAGGCATATGGTCTACAATTTCATTACCTGTGACCTACGACGAGGGTGTAGTTCGTGTAATGAGCGAGGCAAAGTAGGCCAAATCCTCACCGGGCACCCATTCGTGTTCTTACGACACGCAAGGGATTAGTTGACTGCATCCAAAGTATGCGACTGAACCGCATCGTCCAACGTCGGCACTAAACACAGCAAACTGTGGGGCGTCGGACTGAAAGGCATCAAGGCAGACGACATACATTGTGAGAAGATTAACATACAGGATCAAGACCGACGGGTGGACTTGTGCCCGCACGGTTGCACCCTGGAGAACGACACTTGTCAGCACCACAGATACAACCCGTGGTAGAGGTACTCGTGGTTGGTCCATTTATCACCAGGTCTTGAGCAGCAACGAGTTGATGGAACCAGAAGAAGACCAAAAGAATGTCAATGTTGCGTATTCCGCACAAAAAGGACCCAATAATATAGAAAGGAACGCAATACCTCGTCGCCAAGGGTAGCGGACGGCAAGGTTATGGTTTACCGGTCACCATTCGAACGGAGATTCTCTAAGAAGACTGTATGGATTCGTGTATGCACGTGACACTTACCACAGTTGCGCACTTTCTTCTCCTCGTCTTTCTTCAACGCACTCAAGTCAAATTACAGACCAGCATTGCCTCACGATGGTCTGTGCCAAAGTAGGGCGGAGATGGACGTCACGTCTTAGTGTCATAGCATCTGTGCGTCATATGTAGGCCGAGATACTGACCGGTGGTTCTTACATCTATCGGTTTTAGTACCCTGGATGGAACGCATTCACCAATTTCTCTCGAGCCTCCTGACGCTCCTGTCGACTTAATTGTAATAAACCCTTCATTCCTTTCGCAGGTAGACAGTCCCATAAGCTTTCGCGGACAGAAATCACTGGATTGCCAGAGGTTTCGAATTGGACTGCCCGAGACCAGCCCGAAGCCAGTGATGTTATGACTGGTCGAACTTCCCCCATATCAACCTCGCGTTCGCCTTCGTCTCTCCATCAGACAGACATGCCAACCGTGACCGACCGTCGCTCCAGCGCCATGATGTCCAAGGCGGGCAACCCACAGATATATGAGGACCACGAGCAACGGTATGTCTCGCGCTACTCTCGAGTCACGGTCTCACGTCTCACTCCCTCGCAGTGCCTCCGAGCAGATGGACCACAACCTACCAAAGAGGCAAGTCCCTGATCAGTGGCACATCGACATCGATCAGCTGTGCGTCCCCATCTCCCCATGATACCCCGCATACTTACTCAGCGACAGGAACGAACGGGAGATCGGGGAGAGGTTAGCAGAGGCGCATCAGCATTCCCTGGACAGGGCGCACGGACAAGGGTCGCTGAGCCCCGGTGCAGACCCAGGGCGGATCCTTTGGGACCGGCAGTTTTTCATGGCAACGAGCCATCGAGGGGTGCCAAGATCGATGCCGAGATCATTGCAGAAGAACGAGATGAACCGAGGAGAAAGAGCAAAGCACGATCTGTCTTTTTTTTCTGTCCCCCGATGTACGCTATTATCTGCACGTAAGTTTCAGTCAGTGCGTTTGTTTGTCCGAGCAGACCCTACCTGGATGGACTATAGTGCATCGTCGTTTTCTTCCTCGTTCTCTTCTTCTGAGCGTGTGGCTTTCGCGACCTGTTCTTTTCCTGCTTCTCCCCCTCCGACTGCGTCTCGCCACGTTGTCAATTCCTCCCCTACGTTTTCCCTTGCAGTAGCGATCGAGTTGCGCACTGCTTCATAATACGTCTTGTTATCAGCCGTCTTGTTGGCAGGGACCACAAAGGCATGTGCCCCATTTACCCCCAGCGATGGTGGTGGACTTGTTCCCTCTGGTGGGGACAGCACATAAGACACTGTCAACGTTGTCTGACTCATGACGGTGGTTGTGGACAACTTAAGATGCCATCGATACCTTATCTTATCTCTGCGACCCTGCACGCATGCACGTCATCCAACGTGCGTTCCTCCCTTGACTCCGACGGATTGTCAAGAAAAAGGCGCGGGCTTGCTTTTCCGCTCAATTTGTTCTCCTCCACTCGCCGCGATGGTTGGGGTCCTTGTTCAATAACAACGCAGGCTCTCCGGTATTTTATTTGCTCGACGAGCCTGCGTTGTCGGTCACTTTCCCGAACTTTTTGAACGGAACCTCCTTTAATTTTTTTTTCGACGTATACAAGGGCGGAGTGCTGCGAGCATAGAACTATAGATTCCACAAAACTTTAGGCGATTCATATCCCATAGAACGATACCAACATCGAACGGATGACACCCACTTACACCTACTACCGTCCTCCCAGCGCTCCGAACCCTCCATGATTGCGACGCGGGACGCGTCACAGAGGCACTCCAAGCGCTCCAAGACTTGTACCTTCCGCAGGTCTCGCAATCAGCACTCATATGCGCCCTTCCGGTGTTCAGGCAATCTTTATTAGCACAGGTTCTGCGCCAAAAGCAAAGGACACGCCCGGTCCGTCATGACAGTGCACCCGATTCCGGCTACGCTTCTGCCGAAGAAGACGAGTGCGATGAGGAGACCATAGAGGAGGAAATAACGGAGGACGAGGACGAGGCATTGGACTTACTACGTTCTGACGCGCTCGAGCGCAGCTACGCCATCAAATGGCTCACCGGGCTGGTGAAACGGGGCGATGCTTGGATCCACGCCTCCACAGAGCAAGACATGCGATTGACATACCTTGAAGACGCCTTACGACTCCTCGCACGTTTTGCTGGCGACGCATCCGAAGAAGCCTTGATCCGAACGTGTCTTTCCGTTTCGTATGCCGACGTACCATCGCTGTCGTTCCGCCGACCACTCGTCTCAAGCGCCACTGATCACGGTCGAATTGAACGACGCGCCTGTCGATGGAACCGATCATACCGCCGTCGGACTCCAGAGTTGGGGAAGCCCCATCGTATTTGTAGGACGCATGTGCCCAGATCCGGAACGATATCTCGGACCGTTGCACCCCTGTATTCCTTGCACCGACATTACCGCAGATTTCAGGACGACTGCTGCACTGCGATGACGGGTCCTAGAGCTTGGTGCTGGGACAGGCTTGTTGAGCATCACGTCCGCCCAGATTATCGCCCGAACGCCTCCACAAAGCAACGGATTATCACCCGAGCGTGTTGGATAATTTTGCGCGCAACGTGTCACACGACTGTAGCGATACGAACATGTTTATATCGGTGGAAAAGCTCGACTGGTGTGAGGTAGCGCGTGCCGGGAGCGGTGGTGGGGGCGAGAACAGGGATACGTACGATGTCATACTTGCGGCGGACGTGGTGTACCATCCCGATCATGCAAGCTGGATTAGAGGATGCGTGGGACGGACGTTGAAAAAGAACGGGGTGTTTTGGTTGATCATGCCGGTGAGGACGAACGTTGGGCGGCATGCAGGGTTGGGTGACGTGGTTGAGGTAACGTTCCCTGCCGTACGCGAGGAAGTGGGAAAGGGGGGCCGTCTTGCAATTGTGGGGAGGTGGAGAGAATGGATGGGGTCGGGCGGGGGGACGAGGGAGGATACGTGTTGTTCGAGATCTGTTGGGTGTAGACTTAATCTAGAGTTGGGGCGTGCGAACTTGTTGATCAAGGAGTTGACAACGTACCAAGACCTTGGACGACAGAGACGTTTGAGGGCTGGTACGGACGCCAGGGCGTACTTGTCGAGGATAAGGTTGTCCGATTGGAGATCAGGTGTCCCTCTGCCACCGTGCGGTTTTTTGATATTTTGCATCAGCCATCCATCTCGTACTGGGTCAGTTAGATGTCTGTCTGTTGGAACGGATTCCCATTGGCACATACCCTCGCTGCTACCCTTCAAAAGCAAGACTATGACCCGCGCCTTGCCATCTTCGGGCCTGTCGTCAAGGGTGGTCTTGCCTCCATTCGTTGTAGTGCTGGCGATACCCACTCCCATTCAAATCGCTCGGCCTCGGGTATATACCTCGTGCCTCCTCTCGGTGTAGACCGACACATACAACCAGTCCTTCTTTCCATCCCTCGCTGCCAGCTTCACGTCCGAACCCGTCTTGTGTGTAATCCGACAAGCATGTGCACGGAACGGAAAGCACAACGTCCTGTCCATACCGCGGACACGTCTGTCAGGCTCGGACGCATGCCATGGACGATGGCCACCCTGATTGTCTCCCATCGCCGCGCTCGGCTCCCGAGTCCGCTGCGTCGGCTTTGAGCGGAAAAGCCGAGGTTGCGAACGGATTCACAACACACGGCCATCGAGAATGATACTATTGGTGCGTTTAGCCCGATGGGTGTCGGACACCAGACGGTGGTATAGCTCACCTCGGTTACGTGCACGAAAGATGGCGGGCCGAAGTGCGGTGCAATGGCTGTCGCTATCCTATCCTTTTATGTCCCGAGCCTTAGGACGGGGACTTTGGCGAAAACAAAGCGTCTACCCACAAGGGCGGCCTTGCTCGAACCTGACCAATAGTCAAGAGCAAACCGAAAACGAAAGACAATAAGCTCATACAACTGAGATCGTTCGCGAACCAATGGACAAGGGCAACCGTGTCCGACAAGCGATACGAACATAATGCCCGCTTGACCAGTACCTATCTTCGGACCGACATGTCGTCCAGAGAGGATCACTTGAACCCTGTTGTGATCGATACCCCAATTCCGGATAAAGATGACAATCGTTGACTACGTTGCAGGGATTCCAGATAACACATTTAGATCGTACAGGACAAGAAAACAAATGAAAGCAACAGAAAGAGTCAGCTATCGACGCTTACTGGACAAGTTTATCACAGAGATAACCATTCCGATGAGTAACAGTATTTTGAGGATAAAGAACCACCATGCCATCGCAAACATGACTATTCCGATGAGCAATAGCACTTTGAGGAGATGGATCCACCATGGAATCAGACCACCCATGGCGGCTGCCTGGCAAGCGGCGAACCAGCTTCCGCGTAACACTTTCGCCCCAAAAATGACGCTTTGAAGAAGCGCAGCAAAGGAGACTAGCATGCGGAATAAGCCTACGAGCGCAAGATGCGACGATTCCTACGCACGTTTTATGGGCCCCAACACTCCAAAGCCAAGTAATCGCAAAAGTAATCTGGGTGGAATGATCCAGATGATGATTACGACCAGGGTAACCATTATGAGCCACCAAAACCATGTGTAGGCATACCCCGCTGTGAACGACGTCATTTCTTCCTAGGCGCGGAAGATGTGGCCGACTGACAGATCGTGGCAACGAGTGCATGCACATTCACTGGGGGTGCGTTCGTGCTATAATGTGCAGCAACGTTTTCGAGGGTGGACCGAGCATCGTTCAAGATCTTGCTAGTCATCTCCACAACGGGCGTCTCGTTAGGAAGTGGGATCTTTTCCGCTTCACGGGTGATCACCGTCAACACTGACTTGGCCTTCTGGGTGACCGTATCCACGAGAGGGGCATGGGCGTCGAATGCGTCTTGAACGGAGTTACGAATGGATTCCGTCGAGCGAACAAGGTTGTCTACAGTAGACGACACGTCGGCTCGAAACGCAGCTGATTTGACGTACTCGGGGTCGGCTGCACGCTGGAGCAGACGGGGCACACGGTCCTGTAAGAATTGTTCGCATTTCTTTGCTGCTCCCCAAAAATCGAAGGGCGATGGCTGGTTCATGTGGATGTTGCGCTATTACCGTCAAGCAGTGATGAAGAGCGGGAGCCTGATGGTCGTCGCAGCCCTGGATACATAAGTGTACACAACTATCAACAATCGAGGGAGCCCTGTCCGTGCTCTTCCCTCGGTTCTTCACCATTAACTCCCTTATAAACAACACTCAACGTTGAGGTCGCACTCGACATTAACATCATATCATGGAGGCTATCCAACGGATCTCATGTGTTTCTGCCTCGAGTTAGCGTGAGAGTCGTGAGCACCAGCTTCCCTCTCAGTCTATGTTCTCTGAGTCTCTGACCACACACATCCAATACCCCCCCCCCCCCGGATTTCTTAGACTGGATCTTGCTAACTCTAGACCTCTCATGATCTCCGACCTCACCCTGGATACCGTGACGGTCCTTTACGCTATGCCTGGACCGTGAGTTCACTGTAATATCCCATCGTGCCGTCTTCCGTGGTTTCGCTCTTGGTCCTTCCTTACTCATTGCCAGCAAACAACACTGTTTGGTTTCCTCAGATACGTTTATCAGGCTCGGACCATTTCTTAACATCCAAATCGATCTGTACCGATGCGTACACTGTGGAACTTTACCCTCTGCATGACCTTTACCATCCATTGACCTCTTTGTACCTCAGAACTGCATCTCTCTCTGACGCGCTGCGTTCTGATAGTTTCTATTTGGCATCGTCATCCAGCCAGATCCTTCTTTGAACACCCATTCGAACGCGACCAGCGATATCACGGTGATGATGATCGATGATCGCTCGCGTGTGGTCGGCGCAACCTAATTCAAATTCTGTGTGGGAAGTTGGGATCGCTGAGTGGAGCCTCCATGTGCGCGCAGCTGTCGCGGGGGTCGTTCGTTCATTCATTCGATCGCGATATTTTCACGTATACTGATAACGGCTTAATGGCCCCGTAGTACGGTAGCACACGCCTGCGACAATTTCCTCTATCTCTCTAAGAATTTTGTTCGATATCAATCAACCTCTCGATCAATCCCGTGTGGCTCCTATCGGCCCCACGTGAGGAAAGGGGGCTAATCAAACGACAGGGACAAGGCTTCGCTCTCGTCCGAGAGGCGGTCACAACGATTCGGAACCTTCGCACATTCATATGATTCGACGTGTGGGGAGATGGAAGGGTACAGGAAGGGCACGGGGACTTGGTCAATGCGGTCATCGCACAACACGAGGCGGACAATGAGGCCAATCGTTGATCATCTCTACGATCTTGTGGATCTTTGAGTGACGGCGTCCCTGGGTGGATTACCAGTCAGGTAGGCAGAGGTAATGGAGGCTTCGGTGAACAAACCTGCCTTAGTCACATCCTCAGAGCTCAAGGCTAGCACTGACGTGGCGGGATGTGATGGTGCATGATATTTATGGTATAGATTCTAACAATGAGTTAGAATGAAACATTTCTGTCTATGGGTATCCGTGATCGTGAGGTATGCAAATCGAATAGAGTCAAAGGAGAAGGAAAATGCATGGCTCTACTAGCAGAGGAGAGGGAACTAACAGCTTGCTGTCCAACTTAAATATTGCCAGGGTATCATGCGCGGGGTATCATGGACAGGGTAGGGTGCGCAGGTATCATCCATGGGGTATCATCCATGCTGTTGCTGCTCGACCATGCACCAATACATACACCAACGAAAAAATCAAAGCTGCGATTCAACCGACTTGTTGAGATCCTACGACCCAAGAATAAGTAAGGTCAACTTAAAAGGGACCATATATCGGACATACCGTGAATGACGAATTGGTAGAAATCTTGATTCAAAAAAAGAATACACTCAGCAAACGAGAAACCCATGCGACCACCAAGGTCGGACTACCACTCACCCTCGGCTCTTGCACCAGATTCTCGCCTTGGTAACGCATCCGAATCTCCTGGATGAGCTCTCTGGTTTCTCAGTAAGTATCATATAGTTGAGATAGGTAACAGTACGAACGACTCACCTGAGTCTCTCACGAAGCTCCCACCACGAGATCTTTGGGTTCTCCGCCATCACGTCCATGAAACACTAAAATAGAACGAATCGACGTGAGGGATTTATACAAGCGCTCGTGGTGATAAGAGTTGGGGGCGTGAGGATACCCACCTTGGTGAAGGTTACTTGACGCGTGCGATCTTCGTATGCCAATTGCCCATCCCTGCAGGCAGACAGACAGATCTGCTGCGATATTAGTAAAGAGGAGGGGTAAAGTAGGTAGTTGAATACATACCACACTAAGACCACCCACTTCATGGACCTCGGATGCCGGTTCGGCTCCTAAAAGGATGCTTCTTTGTCTCATAGGTGGGCGAGGGTCGTCAGTTGGGCAATGTTTCTTCATCAATTTCACTGTAATATTTGGTAAGTTATCAAGGTTCCCGGTGAATGGTGAATCAGCTAACGTACATAATGCGAGGATCGAGACCGAAAGTGCTGTACCGGATTCAACAGGTGACTGTGTAGGATGATCAATTCGAGACGACTAACCTCTCAGTAGCTGATCACGGCCAATACTCCACTTCCTCGAGTACACGTTTGGACCCTTGCCCCTTTGCAAGTCTGTACATCAAAGCACATGAACCGTGCACACATCGATAAAGCAAACGCCCTTCTCGCTTACCTAACAGTGTCTCCGAATGGCAACAATCAAATAATGCCTAAAGAAGAGCAGCAAACGATGTTAGCGGATCGAACAATCAAGGGTGACCAAAAAAAACACGTACAAAAAGCTTTGTATCTTTGACTTTTTCCAGGGGTGTGATCAGTTTATCGTGAAGCACCTATGAATGGATCCAAGTCAGCCCGAGTATTTGCCGATGGGTATCGGTTAAACGACGCACGTGGTCGAGGATGGGGCGGCCATCTGCTGTCATGATTTCTGGAATGATTTCTATCAACACGAGCAGACGCCAGCGGGCGGGTTCCGCTGACCATCATCTAGCCCATTGGGCCGCATATTCCCACGTCCACAGCATTCCTCCTCGAGACCATGCCCAGAGACTATATACATATTTTTATATGGCGCCAACGATGCATAAAAACAGGTGTCACGTACAGTAGAAACAGATATGACAACCCTCCGGGACGTCATGTGTGAGCTGTCTGATTTGCAGCAGCTGGGGTGGAATAACAAGGCGCACGAATCCAATGAGTTCGGGCGCACGCCACTCGGAGTAAGAACATACGATATTGCGACGGGTAGGCCAAAGGTGAGATGGGTGTCGACGATCATCTATCATCATAATAACATTCTCCTGCGGGTACCCATGGTCGTCTAACAGGATGGGTGATGGGTACTGAGCGGCGGATGGGTTCAAACGGAAACAGGAAACATACTTATCAGGGATTTGGCCAAGTTTCTAACGTCGCGATGCGCCAGACCGAGCGCAGGCAAGTCGCCATACCTGGGTTCAAGTTCGACGACGTTCCGCACGCCGATCAGGAGTGCTCTCTTCTGTACCACAGAAGCGGAGTAAGCGACCATTGTGACAGCGAGCAGCGGGGAGATTTCGGTTTCCGAGGCAGAGATTAGTGTCAGTGGTAAGATTGAGGCTTTGCAGCACGCACCTTAAGTTACACCGCTAAGGAAGAGTCACAGCCCTCATCGAATTCTAGAAGTACAGCAAAAATCACCGGATGCATGCGTCCAGCCAAATACTAGGTCCTGCGGCAGTAAACAAGATTAAGGAAGAGTCCATACATGTGTGGAAAAACGGCCACCAGACTGGCGCCTCTGTATGTTGCGAGCATGTGTAAATGACTCAGTCATTCCATTATTGCCAAGAGTGCCGGAAAGAGATAAGCAATTTGCGGAAAATAGCGCCATGACACGGGAAAGTCCAGAGGTTGGCGGCTGGTGCCGTTATACGACTGTACTGCGGTGTACCCCTGTGCAATATCCGTGTGGCCCCGATATGTGTATAATGAAATCTAAGCGAAAGCCTTTCTGAAGTCGGAGAATAATCAAAATTTGGCATGTACTTCAAGATCCCAATCATCGGATCCACCACCTTCTAGAATTCGGACGATAGCACGGAAACGGAACAATGCACTTCAGTTACCCGGTACCCCCTGACTGTACCGCGCGCGATCATGTCACACCAACGTATCAGGATTGCTCCATTACACACCATCCAATCCGACGTGGTGGAATTCATTTGGCTCTTATTACTTGCGCAATAACGGCGTGTGAGCCCACGCACAGATTCTGCGACCTGATCCCACGAACGCCTGTAAAGTTTGAGCGTCTTGGTCGATATCATGATAGTGTAGTCAAGTGGTCCAAACCGCTGAGTACCCGGTTACATCGACCAAACCTTGTAGCTGTCCAAAATAGT
>JBBPMV010000859.1:0-11070 GCA_038090495.1 Heimioporus retisporus | reverse complement strand
GATTTGATGTATTGAGGTTTTCGGTGTCGCGAAGACGATGCTTCGTCGGCTTGTCAAGAATGTCACAGACGGCCGATGCCAAGATTCGATCGCCCCCGCCAGCACTGTCACTATCACTCATTTGATGGAGGGCCAACACGGTCGATGCGTAGTCTGGTAGTCATATCATTCTTGCCACGAAAACTGGCAAGTAGGGATTCGTTAAAGGTCTCAAGGTGGGAGAAGCATCAAAGTTGTCATGACAGTTTGCAGTAAAATGCCTTCGTTGGACCTTGTTGAACTCACACAATGTCAAGTTAGGTTTGCGGCAACAATAACAAAGGCCCGATTTGGTTGTGTGACATGCATTGATAATAGAAATCTGGCTGACAAGGAATGTATGAATCAGCGGGCGGACAGTGACCGGTGTCCTTGTTCAGTCTGCCATATCCGGCTATTAGTCGTCTAACTGTCCCCCTGTACTAATCTCTGCGAACAGCCCTGCTAGAGACCCTACAGCAAGTTTCCCGCTATCAATATGCTATCATCACCCTCACCCAAGCGGCGCAGCAGCTCCATCGACGATTTCCTGATACCCTTGCCTGGGTACACTCTGTCGGGTGGAGACTGGGAAGAGCTCTCTTGCAATCGGATCTGGTATGGTTTGCCACAAAGGCAACGATACCAGCACCCCACAGGCGGAGTTTACACAAGATGCCGCATACAAGCATATGATGACTGTACCATACTAGGCTATTTGCCGCTCCCAGAGAGATATGCAACTGCGTGGAAGCAATTGTGCTATTACATCGTTTTCTGGATGCAGCACTACGCGGAGTTGAAGGAGAAGCAAGAATCTGGACGTCATGGGGAAAGGGGACAACAGGTAATTCAGTATTTGCTGGAAAACACAGGTGCTCGCCTTGTGCACTACCTTTCAATACGCTGCCTCATCATCAAAGAACTTCTCAACCATGAGATGTCCGTAACAGGAGACGATGAACTTCGTGTATTTGATGAATACCTGATTCGCGACAAAAAGGATTGGCTTACAAAGGATATCAAGAGCTTGAGCGGCGATGAGCGGAACCTCCTGGTATTGGATCCTGTCCATCCAAGCAATGTACGGTTGTTGGGTGAGAATACTCCCTACAACACGGTGCTTGGGTAATACTAAGGTGCACCGTCTGCGACCCCCTTGCCAACAGATTCGCCCGACATCGATTGGTTCTTCAGCGTGCCTGACGACAATGCTACGTATACGTGGATCACGGGTCGCATTAACCACTTCGACTTCCGGAAGCTGTTCAATGACGCATTGCAGGATACAGTCAGGTCTGGGTGCGATGTCGAAGAAATGATAGCAGACGTTTACTACAATGCCGAGGCAACGAAGCCTCGACCTTGGCTTGAGCGCCATGAAGACATGATCCGCTTCCTGACATTCGAGGAAGATCGGCGATTCAACCATCCTGTGCGGTGAGTTGTAAAGTATCTGTTTCATAAGTTTGGGGGCTAATCCGTCGCAGCGTGGATGTCATTGCAGATAGCGCTCCTGTGGAGGCATCACAGAATCCAACAACAACTCAGATGTCGTTGTATGTCCAAAGATCGCATAACAGCAAATCTTCTTTTGACGAATCGAGTAGAGAAACAGCAGCTATTGTCGACAATCCTGAAACGCGGAAAATTGTAAAGACCTTCATTGGGGGTCATCAGGATATGACAATGGTATTCGCGTTGCAACGTTTGCAGGAAGTATTAGGAAACCGGTTCTCCGAAATTGGGTGGGCTAAGCTACTCGAATCCGTGGACAGTGCACCGGGAGAAACCCCGCGCATGACCCTCGAGGAAGCATTTAGCCATTATCTTCGCACAGGCATTGGTTCCTCCCAATCTAGGCCGAACAATGGGGAGAAAGCTGCTCTCATAACACCCGTGGAACAAGGTAGACTGGATGCTCAACATAGATTTGTGGCGGAGTAGAGAGAATAATGAACATCAAGGACATGTGGGCGTCGGTATTTTGGTGGATTGGATGAGAGAAGGATGGACATCGGGCTCATAGTTGGGGATGCTGATTGTTGTCTAAACTCCTGGGCCAAACCGTGTAAAGAATGAAACGGATTGTTTTGTGTATATGCGCCAAGAAATTGCTAGTCGTCGAAGACCATAAGTGGCTATTGCTATCTACGTAGCCCATACATAAAACAAGACAACCATTATGAAGAATCCACTGTACCCTTGCTCTTCGGATCATGCAGGCGGTTACTCACTCAGTGACACTGATCGGAGCGGAAAATCTCGGCAGAGCCTCACGTCAGAGGCCCGGAAGGTCGATGTCCAAGCGAAGAGCATGATGGTGCCCATCTGATCTCGCCAGGCATTAGTAACTCCATTGTTATTCCGTGACAGGTTTCGGGCGCGTTACATACACATGTCTGCGCGATCGCCGCCAGATGTGGGCTTCTGCAATCTTGCGTACCTGCCCAGGATCGCGCCCACCACCGGGACATCGCTGGAATTGTTAACTCCTTGACGATGAAGATCCTGCAGAATTGTATGTCGTAAAACACCTTCACCCTGA
This sequence comes from Heimioporus retisporus, assembly GCA_038090495.1. Classification (NCBI taxonomy): domain Eukaryota; kingdom Fungi; phylum Basidiomycota; class Agaricomycetes; order Boletales; family Boletaceae; genus Heimioporus; species Heimioporus retisporus. The sequence goes on along the minus strand of JBBPMV010000859.1, from coordinate 8,504 downwards.
TGCCACAGATCATCTCAGGCTTAAAACGGTTTTCTCGCCACTTCAACCGATGGTCTGCATAATGTGACTGGTGTTGACCAGAGTCACACTGAGGTATAGGTTTCTGTCGTTGGCCATCTGCTTGCGAAGGATGCTGCCCACAGGCGAGTCTGTTCTGTCCCTATCATAGTGACGGCTCTCGGACCCCTGCTTCAAAGCTGGGAGCATACGGCGGAATCTGAAATCATTTTTGATCACAAAGTGTCCAAATATTCAGTCGCCAATGCTGCTTTGAACGTTCATCCGCCATAGAACATCCAATTCGTTTGCAACCGTTCTGATTCGATCGGAAATATTGCCGGTCCATAACCACCGATCCGGCATAAGGTCCTGATGGCTTGGCTAGTTAATGTTGCCCTTGTCGTCGTGCTAGCCTGGAGATGATCGCACACATAGGGAACCTTCCGGACCTTTTGAGTTCATATCGAGGAACGTACCGTGACGGTCATTACCCTGATCACGACATAGACCTCAAGTTTATGGGACAAAGATAACACACTCCGTTACCTGGTGAGACGAAACTAACATTTTCTTGGTAAACGAGCAGCCCAACCCAGAGTAACAGGGGGCTACAACTACCCGAAAGATCACGGCGGCTGCTTTCACACAAATGAATCGGTTGCGTGGACTACCAAGACCCTCGGAACACAGAGGAGTGGGAAATAATCCATGTCAACATTTCATTTCTGTCGACGCCCGCATGGACATATCATCAAGAGTGCAACTGGTTATGGCCCGCATCCTTGCAGGTGTGATTTATCATTCAATTGCGGGTGCTGGGACTAGCGAGCGATGCGCCCGGCGGTACAGTGACCTAACGGAGTGCCGCCACCGCTATGCGACGACAATGAAGTCGACGTAGTGGGCGGTACTGCGACCAAACGTCGTGCCACCACCACCCCATGACGACGACGATGCGGGCGATGATACACAACCAGGCTCCAACCACCTCGACAATGGCGACCCAATGGTGCACCACCGCAGCCACCATCACCACGCGATGACGATGCAGTGTGCCACCACCACCCCCATATGACAGCGACGTCGACGTGGCGAGCGCTAAGGCGACCCAATGTCCTGCAATTAAATGCCACCATCACACCATGACGTCATTGCGGGTCCCACCACAATCACGCTACGACAATGTAATGTGCGCACGGCGACTCCGTGATGATAGCGATGTAGCCGAATACACGCAACAGCGTGCCTACTGGGTTAACGACGTCGGAGGGTCGGGTGCCTTTGTTAACCTCGGCCTGATCTCTGTGTGCTTGAATTTCGTCACTTTATCTGTTGAGTGCCCCTCTACGTAGCACCTTTATGATTTTGTCGAGAATCTACAAGAAATGCATGCCTGGTTTGATGTACATGTTGTCAACACCCTCGGAGTAGATGACATGGACACAGCTTCACGCAATCCTTCCTGCTTTTCCCTCGGGTGCACACAGCATCGAACCACAGAGGTTGGAATTGGATTCTATTGGTAGTGATGATGATGATGACATTTGGATATGCCATGTCTGCAATGTTTGAATGCCACGAAGGATAGCCTGGTGAAGTCAAAGCGACTAATTCAATGTCCATTTTCCAAGCCCGGGGCATGAACAACAACCCTACCACCCGGTCTTGTCCACCACCATCTCATGGGAATACACATTTGAAATATACCCTTGTAAGCATGGTAACATACGATGAGAGTGATAACTGCCACGACGCTGAATACCACGAAGAGCACGAGAGGTGGGGCGGATATACCCTGCAAATCCATATCCCCTGACTGCACCGTTATGTTATCTTCCGCTGCAGCGAGGAAGTCATGGCCAAGGGAATGTATCCCATTATTTTGTGATGATTTGTTAAGGACTGGTTGTGGCTGTGGGAAAGGTGGGGAGTAGGGGAGGATGTGAGTCAATGCATTTTAAAGCTGGAAAGGTTGCGCAGATGAACTATCCCAGCAAACGCCACCACTACCGTGAACACAAACAGAATAGGCATGTGCACAGGTAACCAGAGACCTCGATGATGACTGCCTTTTCCGGGTGATCATTGTAGGGGTGAAGCCAAAGAACGGAAAAAAAAAAGATGACAACCCACCACCTGCAACGCCCTACAAAGCCCTACAACTGCGGCTAGGGCAACCAATTGACTGAAAATATGCGACGTTGGGGGCATCACCTGGAATTTTCACTGGCGGAAGGTGGTCACAGTGTAGGGCAGGGGATATTAGAAGTCAATGCAGACGAAACAACAAGGCGGAGGAGGAAGCAGATGAACAATTCTACAATTGCAGTCCCGCCATTTGTGCCATGAAACCTACATTACATTTGTAGGGAGATGACGGCAGTCAACATAAACACGGTGTCTGATATCAGCGGAAACTGGGGCAGCTGTTAAAGCACAATGGAAGAATAAATAAATAAACTTAGGATGACTGAGGGAAACGAGGGCTTGACATTTTGGGGCCTGAATCCTTCATTACGACAGTGACATAAAGGCGCCCGCCCGTGGACCGGATCGGGCATCTATATGCCTTGATTGTGCGAAAGAGAATATACCTAGGAGCAAGCAATGCATTTATATGCTTGAGTGGTGAGAAAACCAAATCTGGAGATATTCTATGCTTGGGCACGAGTGCCTCGAGTCTTTTGCGAAGAACCTTTACGAAGAATGGCGCTTCAAAACACGTTTCATATGTGGAAACGAAGGGGAGTAATCATCCACGAAGATGTGGATCAAGATAACTAGCGTAGCGTCTCTGGATCCCTTCGCCGTACCATGGCTTCGTTGATTTCTTCGTCTCCACATTCGATGCCGTCCGTAGGATGCAAGAGTCACCAAGATCATATTCTAGAGTAGATTAAATGATGACAACAGGGTCAACAAATCTGCTTGCATGCCTGCTAAAAATGCATTCTCGGACGCTAGAATCTAAAAGAAGGATTGGATAAAACAAAGCGATGTGTTGATACATTGAGGACGATTCTGGGAACGTGTCGAATTTGATAGTAGCCCAGACCCGGCGAATTGCGTGCGAGGTGCGACCAAGCGCTCGAGCCGAAAACGGAGAGTTATTCGCCACAGAAGGAAGCGGGGACACGGCACTCTGACCACAGCACTCTTGAATTCTGCAGACAAAATATTTAATCCTTACGGAAACCCTGTTCAGAGCAGGCAACATAATGCGATATGGAGAAGGACTTCCTCCGAAGGGCGGACATTCACTGCTTTCTGTCTTCGAGATTTGAAATTACGCCCGTCTCCGTCTCTTTCCGCCATTGTAACACCGCATACATCAACGTGAAATCAATTAGCCAAATCGAGAAGGAATTTTGCTATCGACGAAACTTTTCAGATTGCCAGAAATGGAAGCATGTTGCAAGAGGGACTGTACGGAGACCGTGAGCTAGGGACGCCAGCCAACCAGAAGTTGGTTAATAGTCCAAATCTATTCCTACTCTGGAAAGGCCTGTCATGTATGGTGCCGGAGGTACTGGTAAGGTTTCCAAGTTTTTTGTTGTTTATTGTGAGCTTGTGTCGTCCATCCAACGGTTTCCATATGCATCTCACGACCGGGGTTGCAATTTCACGGCGTGTTCCTCATCCCCGGTACTAATAGTAGTGGGGCCAAGTCAATTAGTCTGACGGACACACAAACTGCCCTCTGATGGTGAGTCGAAAGATTGTGTCTGGCACAGAGAAACAACCGCACATATCTTCTTGTTTTCTCCACACAGGAGGGACACCTTCAGAACGAGACGATCGACTTGACGCTGGAAGACTCGGAGGACGACGGACAACCACCCATCAAGAAGTTGAAGGTCGCAACGGCAAGCTCAGCTCGCGATCCGTGGTGTTTTAATGGCACGGGCAACCACCCCGTGGAAAGACCTGATCCGGCGGAAGACCTCGGTAAGAAGAGACAACACGAAGAATTAAAATGTATGTTGCCCGCGGAAAACAGCACACTTGCGCGTCATCGAACCCAAACATCCCGGGACGGGTCCTCCCAAGGTAACGAAGACCCCGCCGGTTCCGACGCTCAAGACGATGCGTTTGAAACCCTCATCAGGGTGTTCTCCTACAAGACCGGCAAGGGAAAGCATAAATCTCGCCTCATATCGTTGGAGGAGAGCAGGGGGGCATCCGACCAGGGTTCCGGTGGGAAACTATACACACCCGCAGAATTGCAGGCAGGTCGGGTCGATCATCCTCTTAATCCTTTTAACATTTCATTCTTTCGACAAGTCGTTGGAATTCATCAAGGCCCACCCAGGAGTGGTCCTTATGATCCAATTGGGATATAAATACTATTTCTATGAGGATAGCGCATTGGTGTGTCTCTTTTGTTATGGGGCCAAAGTCATTCATTCTTGGTAGATTGCCAGCAGGGAACTCGGCATAGTCGCATATCCCCGGCGAAATCTACTCGCTGCCTCGATCCCCATTCACCGCCGCGATGTGCATCTCAGAAAGTCGGTTTTTCACCTCTCTGCCCCCAATATCCCTTTCATGGAAGCAGGCTTCTATCACAAGGATACAAAGTTGGAATTGTGGAGCAGACGGAGACTGCAGCGCTCAAGAAGGCCAGCGAATCTAGGAACACACTTTTTGAACGAAGACTCACACATTTGTATACGGCGACGACGTAAGGGAAGCTCGCTACCTGCCATCGTGTTGCTGATAGAAATTTACAGTCATGTTGATGACCTCGAATCCAGCGAAGATTCGAACAAGTATGTGGCTCCATCGCTCATTTGTTTCACGGAGGTCGTGAGCGGAGCCGGGACCTCCATGGATTGCGTAACGATGAGCATGATTGCATTCACACCCAGCACAGGAGAGGTTGTTTGGGATCAATATGACGGTGAGCTTCCAGCATTGAAACGTCACCTCTATATGAAATGCACCAGACAATATCATGCGTTCTGAGCTCGAGGTCAGTTATGGGTTGTCTTGTGATTTTGTTGTTTTCATGGACATTTAGACCCGACTGCTGCACACTCGGCCGGCCGAGCTATTGCTTCCTGAACAAGGTTTGAGTAACCTGTCCGAAAAGGTCATGTGTTATTCTTCTGTGTAAGTACTTTTTCTTTCGTATGCTATCCACCTACTAATTAATATCCGCAAGACCCATTTACAATGGACGGAAAATCCGTATCGAGCGTTACAAGAATACATTGAACTTCTGCGACGCTTTTGGCTTTGTCATGAATTTCTATTCCGAAGGGCTCACAGCGAATTCTGAGGATCCTCCCGTGGGTGGGTTCTCCCCTCTGACGGAGGGGCGGATTTGACAATGAAATTCGGTATTCAGACAGCATTCTTGCAGTGATTGCAACTCTTCCCCAACAGGTTGTAGTGGCATTAGCCCACGCCATCACGTACCTCTCGTCATTTCATATCGCAGAGGCTTTCCTCTGCGCCACGTTTTTCAAGAAATTTGCAGATAGAACACACATGCTCCTCAACGCTAGCACGATGGCAAATCTGTTGGTGCCTTGATTGTTCCTGAGATCACGTTTGACTAGCACATAGGGAAGTACACCAAAATCAGACTGACTATAGCACCAAAGGATCTCTGATTTGGGCGCTTGATCGTACGTCCACCCAATTTGGTGCGAGATTGTTGAAAAGTTGGGTCAGTCAGCCACTCAAGAGTAAACGGTTAGTGTTCGAATAACACCTGTTGTATCGAAATGACGTCTGCTCATTCAGGTTACTTCAAGAGAGAATTGATGCTATTGAGGAAATAACCACCGGTTCATCGCCAAAACTCGTTGCCCTCCGGCAGGTCCTGAAGAAACTGCCAGACCTTGCAAAGGGATTGTGCCGGATCCACTATGGCAAGGTCAGATATCTCGTGCTGCAGACCCGCGATGAGTTGGTTCAGACGCCTTTGCAGTGCTCCCCTCAAGAGCTCGCTGTCTTGCTGCCCGCGCTGAAGAGGGTTTCTATGACCTTTGATGGATTCGATGAAGGCGCCTCAGAGGACTTTCAGTCTAATTTGTTGAATGAAATAGTGATTTGTTTACCGAAGCTCAAACCCGCAATCCAAGAGTATCTGACCGCGATTTCTCTCAAGAGCGCTACTGAAGGGAGGAAGGAGGCTTTGTGGACAGATACCAGGAGATTCCCGAAGCTAGCAGAATATAGATTGGTGAGTCTTCTTGCCATGTGTATACACCACTTCCTCACTTGTCTAGATGATTCAAACTGTGGAAACTGATTTGGATGAGGAGCTAAAGCGGAGTATGCTACTTTGTCTTCTTCGTTGGAAAGCACGCACTGACTGAAATCCAGTCCGAAAAATTCTTAGAATGCCATCTCTTCAGTGGACTACATCGTCGGGAAACGAAGTATGTTCCGGATCCACATTGTAGGCAGGCCTCTTGACATTACTCAGTTCCTTGTAGAGCTCAAGGAGGCCGACAACAGAGATCGTCCAGTAACTTGGGTTTTAGTTTCAAGGTATACTTCAAGATTGCATACGGTCAAGCAACCACTAATGAATCATCTAGCACAAGGTCCTGCAGGCGATACCATACCCCTGAAGTCAAAGTCCTTATACAAGAACGTGCAAGATATCAAGAGGCGCTTACTGCGGAAGCAAACACAGCGTACACAAGGTTTTTGAACAAGATTTCCCAATCTCATTATTCTCTTCTACGAGATGCCATCAACAAGCTTGCTGTTGCTGACTGTCTTTTCAGTCTTGCACACGTTGCTTTGCAAGATGGCTATGTACGACCAGAGCTCACCGACGAAGATGTTATCCACATCATAGATGGCCGCCACCCAATGGTTGAAGCGCTGAGATCTGACCCGTTCGTTCCCAATTCAATATCAATCGGTGGAGAGTCCCCACGTAATGTAATTATAACGGGTCCGAACATGGGAGGGAAAAGTTCCACGGTTCGAATGGTCGCCTTGATTACTATTATGGCTCAGATTGGATCATACGTTCCTGCGAAGCTCGCGAGGATCGGAATTTGCGACGGGATTATGACTAGGATGGGGGGTAGGCAGCCGCGACCCCTATTTGGACACCTTCCCTGACGCTATGTTAGCATCTGATGAATTGGCGCGAGGTCGCTCCACGTTTATGGTTGAGATGGCAGAAACAAACCAGATTTTGAAGTCGGCGACTTCGAAGAGTCTAGTGATTCTGGATGAACTTGGAAGGGGAACTTCAACTGTGGATGGCGTGAGTGGCTCGTATCATTCTGGCCATGCTCTCGCTTATTGTAGTCATAGATGGCAATTGCTGATGCAGTCCTCCAGCATCTTGTGGAAAACATCAAATGCAGGAATTTATTTATTACGCACTATCCCCTCATTGCCGTCGATCTGGAACGGCGGTTTCCGGATGACGTTCAGAACTTGCACATGAGCTACACGACGGATAGTCGGATTGATGGGAGAAGAGATGTCAAATTTCTCTACCAGTTGACCAATGGCTTTGTGGAAGAGTCCTTTGGGGTGGAATGTGCGCGTCTTGCGGGCATTCCAGAGAGCATTCTCAGCGTTGCGACAGAGCGTTCAGAAACATGTCGGATTACCATGGGATCAAGAAGTAGACAGAACAGGTGAGTCTCAAATATTCATGAAGACTTTCTACTTGACCGATCATGTTACAGAGTGCGACGGTATGTCCAGCTCGTGGAGCAGTGTCTCGCACAGGGTGATGTTAATGCGCTCCAAACCCTCCGCAAAACAATCGCCGCAGTCTCCCGATCCCGTAAAGCCAAGTATATGAGTGATTCATAGAGCACAAACGAATTTTGTGTACAAAACCCGCACTATTCATGCTTGCACTATTATAGTAGCATGTAGCGCATCTGCGTTAGGGATGTCTACGTCCCTCGAGAATAACAACTTATGTGATTTATAATCAAAGAAGTGAATCTCCAGTGCCGTCTCCCAAATCATATTCACACGATGGACGGTTGACCCCGGTTGACCCTGTAACAGGATCTTGTTCGTATCCCGTCCAGGATACAAAGGTACCTGGGAAATGTCTTGTATTCGTAGCTGTCCACTGCCTTTGCTTTCTCACAATTGACCACAGTATCGGTAAATTTGCACTGATATTTTTTCCTGACGAAGATTTGTGAGGACCTGTTGAATCTCGTCTGTGAACTGAGCGAGTGGATTCAAGAGGGTTCAGGGATGGCCATTTCATCACGCTAGGATACGTCTTCCTTGAGCCTTCTAACGACGCCAATAAAATCCCGCTTCTCCCTGTCGGTTTCTTGAACGCGGCCGTGAGGGTGGTCCATGTCGCAGACGGAGGACGAGTAGGAGAAGGTGAACAAGGCAATACGCGATTCGAAATCATTAGCCGTATTCACGCGGTGTTCGAAGCGGCTTTGAAACCGTTCTGACTCGGTTCAGAGCCGTGTCAGAACGGTCATAGAGTAGCGCCTGAAAAATAAAATGTGAGCCGTGTGAAATTTAGCTTCCGA
>JBBPMV010000858.1:0-11077 GCA_038090495.1 Heimioporus retisporus | reverse complement strand
GATCATGCACGTAGAGCTTCTTGGGGAGGAGGTGGAGCGGTATTTGCCTCTGGAGGAGGAACGGGGAACAGGAGCTCTCAAACGGTGCCAACGGCCAGGGCGATGGGTAATGGGTGGGGTGAAAAGGAGACTCTATGGAAACGTTGAGCAGAGGTTGTCGTGTTGGAAGAACCGTCGAGTCAACAGAAACGTCCATTGGTTCCCTCATACCATCTGTTGCGGCAGTGTCCTCGACTTCCACAGCGTCCTCTGTCGACACAGTGGAATCCCCAGGTTGATCGGAAGCATGCAGCATCTGCACGTCTGTGTCGGGTTCCGCAGATGAAGCTTTGGGCGACTTGGTCGAGCGATCGACGACAGGCAGTGCATGCACCCTGCGCTCGTGGGCTACAACAGCTTCGACAGGATCCCAAGCTGGGATCTCCTCCGGATCGGCTTCACGGGCCGCCCAAGAAATCTCGTCTTTAGCGTGCTCGAGTTCGCCAAATGACTGCATGACTTTGGCGAGTTTACTTCCGGTCGAGATGGTAATCGCATTCACAACCTCGGGCATGCGGTGGACAAAGTAAAAATCGAAGATCGTAGCGCCCCAGAAGTCAAGGCCGTTGGGTGCCTCTTTTCCATGAATGTCGGAAGGTAGTATGGGTTGACCGTTGGGGTCGCGCGGCCACTGGCGGAATATGAAGCGCTTTTTTTTCAGCTTGTCCTTCTTGGCTGTCAAGGATGGTGGCACGCGATGGAGATCAAGAAGTGGTGGATACGGAAGAGGTTCATTGTCACGAGGGGTGCTGAGACCGTGCCTTTGAGTGCCTGACTCGAGCGAGGAGAATCTACTTACGTTGTTGCCCTTGTCTTGCCTTTGTCTTTCAGAGTGATGCTGGGGTTAGGAGCAAGGGCGGCGAGCTGTTGCTTTGCCCTGTCCGTGTTGAGGAACCCTCGCTTCATGGGTCCGTTCTCGTGCAAAGAGCTAGAAATATGAATATATACTCAGCTACGCAAGTGTACGAGGACGATGGCACTTTACGTTTCTGCTTTCGCCTTGCCCTTGTCCTGAGGGACAGGGGTGGTGTCCGTTTCTGCGGCGAGCTTTTGCCTCGCCTTGTCGGTGTTGAGAAAACCCCTTTTCATGGAAGGCGATGGTGGAGGGAAGAAAGAACGATGTCGCCTGCTTATCTGTCATCGACCGTGCTTTATCCTGCAGGGGTTGTGTTTTGGATGATCGTACGTGACTCCATTGTCCATTCAATACGCCAGATTTGGTGTTGCATTCTTTCCCATTTCGAACGAAGTGTGGGCCAGTCCGACGGTTACAGTACTTTGATACAAATGTTGGACATTAAAGTAGTGGCCGATTTGCTGATGGCCGGCCGATGACGCTTGACGATTTCGAAGTTCGTTTGCGTCGGTAAAGATGGACTGGAGTCTGGCCCGTTCGAATCGCTTGTCAAGTTGCGCAACATCATCGCCTCACCGCTTCCGACACTTCCGAATCGAGGCTCAAGCTCATCCAGACCATATTCTCTGCAAATCCCAGTAGCAAACCTCGCATGCAAATTATGTCGTGACTCCTCGGAGCTCCACATCGGGAGTGGCCAGTAGTGCGGCGGATTATCGGGCCTCTGGAGGAGTGTAGCCTCTCAGGCTAATGCAGTGGTTACTAAGAAGCACCGTGCTGCTGGTTCAGAGACACGATCATGATCAGTGTGTAGTACAGCCTCACTCCATGGGCCAACTGACATGCGTTACCCCAAGGCCTCGCTGTGTCCATACTGGAGGCCGAATCTCAGCTTCTGCGCCTTGAAACCTGCGCCCTCGTGCCTGCTCATGAACATGCCGCAAGTGTGCGACATGCATAGTAGGGCCTCATCCCAACTGCCATGTTCTACCAGGTTTTCTCGTTCTTGAAAAGTCTCAAAGGTGATTGCTGCTTCGTCTATCAGCGTCAGAATAAAGTATTAATCATTCTTCCAGTGTTGTACTTTCTTGTACGGGCAGCATCCCGTAGCAGCAAGTTCCAACAGGATGGCGAGATTCGTGACATCGACGAAGCCATAGTCTTTGGCCGTGAAGCGCTCAATACTTGCACTCCTGGCCATCCCAGACGAACCGACTGCTTGAGTCAGCTTTCGTACGATCTCTGGACACGGTATAAGCAAATCGGCGGGATAGAAAGCATCAATGAGGCGGTTAACCTCGAGAAAGAAGCTCTTGCGCTCTCTCCGTTAGGTTGTCCCGGTCAGTTCAGGTGTCTCGCAAATCTTGCCGTTATTCTGTGCACTCGATACCAAGAACTTGGTGTAGCAGGGGATCTCGATGAAGCAATCCACCTCAGTCACGAGGTGCTCAAGCTGGACACACATAGTCATCCCCTTCGGGCCATGTGCTTGAACAACCTTGCGGGTCAGCTGTTTGCTCGATATGGGCAACTTGGTGGAGCGGAGGACCTTGGGGAGGCGATCAACCTTGACCGAGAAGCACTTGCATTTTGCCCACAACGCCACCTCGACCGGGTTACATCCTTGAGCAACCTCTCGGCTCATCTTGCAGCTCGCCACAATCAACTTGCTCTAATAGAGGACCTCAACGAGGCGATCGTCCTCGAGCAAGAAGCCCTTTCGCTTCTCCCGCCTGGACACCCCGACCGGGCGTTGAATTTAACCAACATTGGGGCTCATCTCTTCACACGGTATGGGCAACTTGGTGGGACGGAGGACCTCGACCAGGCAATTCTTCTCGACTGCCAGGCATTTGGGCTTTGCCTACCAAGTCATCCCATTCGGTCACTCTTGTTGCACAATCTGGCGGTGCATGTGTTGGCTCGGTATAAGCAAGTTGGTAAGGTCGAGGATCTCAATGAGGCGATCGTCCTCCATGAGGAGGCGCTTGCCCTTCGTCCGCCGGGTCACCCCGAACGATTGTTATCCCTCATCAACTTCGGGGCATCTCTTTTCACTCGGTATGAACAATTTGGTAGGGCCGAGGACATACAGCAAGTAATTGTCCTCGACCGTGGGGCGCTTGAGCTCTGCCCACCAGGTCATCCTGATCGGGCCCTTTCCTTGCGCAGTCTGGCTTTTCATCTTGGGACTCGATACGAACGGGCTGGTGAAACGGAGGACCTCTGTGAGGCAACTGTACTCTTCGAAGAGGCGCTCATACTTTGTCCACCAGGTCATCCTGAACGGTCATTGTCTTTGGTCTTCCTTGGAGTTTGTCTCTTTTCTCAGTACAGACAACTTGGTAGAGAAGAGGACCTTCGGCGTGCAATTATTCTCGACCGTGAGGCACTCGAGCTTTGTCCAGCAAGTCACACCAACCGAGTGGTCTCCTTGAAAAATCTAGCTCTTCATCTTGGGGTTTGGTGCGAACAAGTCGGTGGGACAAAGGAGCTGGACGAGGCGATTGCACTGAATGAAGAAGTGCTTGCGCTTAGTTCGATGACTGATCTGGATGACCAGTTGTCACTTTTGATCACCCTCGGGGCTTACCTTATAATTCGGTACGAAGAGCGTGGTGCAGAGGAGGACTTTCAGCGTGCGATTATGTTCGACCGCCAGGCGCTGGATCTTTGTCAACCAGATCATCCTAGTCGGCCACTTCCCTTGAACAATTTGGCCCGTCACCTCTTTGTCAGATACGAACGAACGGGTGAAACCAAGGACCTCTATGAGGGGATTTCCCTCAGCGAAGAGGCACTTATGCTTTTCCCTCAAGGTCATTCCGATCGGCTGCCGTCTCTGACCAACCTTGCAACTTTTCTCTTCTCTCGGTATGAAAGGCTTGGTACCGCAGAGGATCTTACTCAAGCCATTGTGCTCGATCGCGAGGCGCTCGAGCTTTGCCCACCGAGTCATGCCACTCGCTCGCTTACATTGCGCAATCTAGCACAACGTGTTTTCACTCGGTGCCAACAAGCTTTTAAAACGGAGGACCTCGACGAGTCAATCAACCTCAGCGAAGAGGCACTGACCCTTTGCCCGCCAGGTCACCCCGAACGACCGCCGTCCTTAATTAACCTTGCGGGTTGTGTTTTTGCTCGATATAAACACCATGGGGGGGCTGAGGATCTGCTACGAGCAATTACCCTCGATCGCGAAGCGCTCGGGGTTTGTCCACCTGGTCATCCTAATCGGCCACTTTCGTTGAATAACCTGGCGATTCGTCTTACGGCGCAGTACGAACAAGTGGGAGAAATAGAGGGTCTCAACGAGGCTATCTCCCTTACCCGAGAAGCACTTGAACTTCGCCCACCGGGCCACCATGAGCGGTTGTCCTCGCTGACCAATCTTGCGGCTTATTTGAACATTCGTTATGAACGACTAGGTGGAACGGATGATTTTGATCAAATAATTGCCTTCAACCGCGAGGCCCTTCTGCTCTGTCCACCAGGCCACGTCAATCGGTCGCTCTTATTGAACAATCGAGCGGGTGAAACAAGAGACTTTGACGAGGCAATCGCCTTGGACAGGGAGGCGCTCGCTCTTCGCGGACCGGACCATCCAAACCGCCTGACGTCTTTGAATAACTTCGCAATTAATCTTTGGAGACGATACGAACAACTAGGCGCGACAGAGGACCTTGACGAGGCCATTACCCTCGGTCAACAAGGACTCGTACTTTGCCCTCTCGGTCACCCCGAGAGGTCGCGTGCGTTGAGCACTCTTTCGGTTCTTCTCTCGGCTCGATACAGACGAGCCGGTGGGGCAGATGATCTCAGCAAAGCAATCACACTTGAGAAAGAGGCTCTCGTTCTTCGCCCCTCGAGTCACCCAGACCGGTTCTCATCTTTGAATAATCTAGCTCTTCTTCTCATAACACGATATGCACGATTCGGCGGAGCAGAGAGCTTTGATGAGGCAATTGTTCTTGGTCGAGATGCGCTCTTGCTTTGCCCACCTGGTCACCCCAATCGGCCCGATTCGTTGAGAAACTTGGCAAATTATCTCATCGCTAGCCAACTAGTTAGTAGAAAGCATCTCGACGAAGCAATTGCCCTCGAGAGAGAAGCGCTTTCCCTCCGTCCACTTAGTCATTCTGATTGGTCGTCATCCGTGGCGGGACTTGCGGAAAAGTTGATCACTCGGTATTTGCAGGTAGGGTCATCCATGGTTCCGAGTTAGAAAATTTTACTCATGCGTTACTCCACAGTTTGGCGAAGTTCAGAGCATAGAGGAGGGCTTTCGTCTGTATGCGGAGCTAACACTGTCACAAGCGGCATTTACCAAAGACATGTCCGCTGCGAAATCGTGGATCAATGCTGCGGAATATTTCCACCACTCGAGCATCCTTTCCGCATACGAAACGGCCTTGCGATTACTTGTTCAGAGTCTCACTGCCCTACCATCACTCCCTCAGCATCTTACTGTCCTAAAGACCCTGACATCGACCCTCGCGGTGGATGGAATGTCTGCTTGTCTTCGTAATCAATCTCCGCACAAAGCAGTCGAGCTCCTCGAACAAGGTCGGGGTGGTTTTTGGAATCAGCTCGTTCGCCCCCGTTCTCCAATTGACGAGATCCCTTCTTGTGGTTCGGCGGGAAGGACGCTGGCAGATGGATTCACACGCCTGACGGCGCTCATCCGTGATGTCCTACGTTTATCTGGCACGGACCAACACGATCAAATATACCACTTGAACGTCGAGCTACAAAGAGTGGTGTCTGATATTCGCGGTTTACCTGACCACTCCCGTTTCCTTCTCCCCGCCCTCTTTCCCGAATTACAGCGCGCAGCCGGCCACGGGCCAATCATCATCGTGAATGCGAGCCAATATTCCTGTGATGCGCCTGTGGTCATCATGGACAGCGGTCCTGTCCATATCCCACTGTCAGTTACGAGGCAGGAGGTTGGAGACTTGGCATCCAAGCTTCGCGCATTGACGGAGCTCGCCAAGAAAGAAGATGTCACGAGAGAGCTTCAAATGTTCTTGCGAGATCTTTGGGACAAGGTCGTTTGCCCCATCACCGACATTCTCCATTCTAACCAGAGTTGTCTTCCTCAATCGCGTATCTGGTGGTGCCCCACGTCGGAGTTCTCTCTTTTGCCTCTCCATGCTGCTAATCCGTATCGGAAGGGTCAAAAGGGTTTCTCTGATCTATTCATTTCATCTTATACCCCGACCCTAAATGCGCTCATACGTGCTAGACGCCCTGCTCCATCTGCATCTGTATCCGATCAGAAACGATTTGTTGCTATTGGTCAAGCCGACGCGAGTGGCACAAACAAACTCCATTCTGTCGGTACCGAATTGGTTGACATCGCTGGTCAGATGGATGGTCTCACGACCTTTACCCGCATCGAGGGTGAAGATTCGTGTATATCCCGGGTTACGGAGGAGTTGAGCAAGAACCAGTGGGCTCATCTTGCGTGTCATGGACTCCCGGACAAGAAACAACCCTTTAATTCTGCGTTCGCTCTCCAAGATGGACGACTGACGATCCAGCGGATCACCCAGTGCGATCTGCAGGACGCAGAGTTTGCTTATCTGTCTGCCTGTCATACGACGGTAGGGGATGAAGAGAGTCCAGACCAGGTGATTCATCTTGCGGCTGCGATGCAGTTCGCTGGATTTCGGTCTGTAATTGGGACGATGTGGGCGGTGGACGATGCTCAGGCGACCAAGATCACGTCGGTGTTTTATACCCATGTAAAGGACGAACTGGGTCGTTTGGATCATACTCGCGCAGCGTATGCGCTGTGGAAGACGTTGAGGTCGGCGAAGAACGTGCCACTTGATCAACGGATTCTATATGTTCATCTCAGGGCCTAGTATTATCTTTTCTTTGTCTTAGATGTTATTGCACTGTTGTACCAACATTGAGCACGCCATGATCAAATTCTATACCTGAGTACAATACCGACTCAGTTCAAGTGGCTTTATCCTCTCACTCTTCCCCGCGGTCCATGCTATCGACAGTCACGACTCACGAGGTTATTGCTCCGATATACTCCTTCGGTATAGTCTAATTATTATAAGTGGCTCAGGTTGCTGGTCCCGTTCCTTGATTGTGTGCATGGTTCACGACGCTCGTTGGGTGACCATGGCTCTTCCCATCCCGGATCACTGATTTTGACAGTTGACATCTCCCTTCAGATAGCGCTCTTGCGCTATTAGGATCGAAAACGTCTTCGCCAGCGGCACTGGGCTTTTCTCGTATACGTGATCAACTCGCATCGCCTCGACCCGCCGTTTGTTCGGGTACGTCACACCTTTAATACGCTCCGCTTTGCAAAATCGGAGTGTCTACCTTCTTCGGTACACATAGTCGGGCTCATGTGTCTTTCATTTCATCGACCATGGATGTTGGAGTTGCTGCGGAGAGTTTAAATGCAATCGCATTGGAAGTTAAAAGATAATTTACAAAGTTTAGAACGGAGAAGGTACACTGGTAGCAGTGTTTTTGTTTGGCAACGGCTTTGAAAACAAACAATTACCTTCTGTTTTTGGGCACTCATCACCAACGTGGCTCTCCCCTCCTAGAACTTGCAGTCACCGATCCTGCGGGTTTGGCCAGTATCGACGTTAAAATGGATGTGGTCCCAGAGAACGAAGAGTTCTCTGGAAACGCATTCCGCGACCTGTCCGTCTCGCCGAGTGCACGAGCATCGACCAGCCACGTCCGAAACTCGACGCTGCGTTTCCGCAGTTCCATCACTAGCCTGAAAAGCGTCACGTGAGTTCATTTACTGGCAGTCCTACGCGTTCTCTCTCACATACTTTTCGATGCATCCCAGGTCGGATACCGAGTCCCCGGACATCTTGTCGCCGGTCCCTCGCAGACACCTGTTGCAGACCTCCCGGAGTCTGTCTTGGCTCAAACCGGGCGCACTCCCCGATGTCGACATGCAAGCACGGTCCATATCCCCTGTTTCGGTCGCCTCGTCGACTGCGTCTGGCTTTCCCCCGTCTTCGAGCAGGCGGTATAGTATACTCTCGGAACAGGAGAGACACACCCGTACAGCATCTTTACGCAAAGTTCGAATCGAAGGCAACGTCGATCAGGGTGCCGCACGACGCTGGGTCCGTTGGATGCATAAACAGGGCATGAAACCTTGGGTGGTCCCATGCGCAATTATGGGTTCCGCCTTGGTAAAGTGGTGCATAGGTCTGGGGGGCTACTCGGGTACGTCTCTGATTCACATCTTCGGCTTTATTTCTATTTTGTCCGTGCAGGGCATGCCGCTCCGCCTATGTTTGGCGACTACGAGGCACAACGGCATTGGATGGAGTTGACCATCCACCTTCCTATTGAACAATGGTATCGTTATGATCTGCAGTACTGGGGCCTCGATTATCCCCCATTAACCGCATATGTCTCATGGATATGTGGAAAAATGTAGGCAGCCTGAACATTTTTGCACATCACCCGTCCGAGCTAACTTACTTGAAGTGGATCATGGATGGAGCCGTCATGGTTCGCCCTCGACACTTCTCGCGGAATTGAAACGGCGGGGAACAAACTATTCATGCGTACAAGCGTGATCGTACTGGATGCTCTCATATACGTCTCGGCGTTGTATATCTTTGCACGGACTTGGCATGCGACTCGCTCTTCACGGACGCAGGTATGGAAGACATTTCGTTCAACTTTATGCCAATAAAAAAACATTCGGTCCATAGCATTCTGCGTTCATTACGCTCTTGTTTCATCCCGCTCTTCTGCTCATCGACTTTGGTCACTTCCAATACAATTCAGTGATGCTTGGTACGCAAGCCGTGCTATTTCAATACACATACTTTTAGTGATTCTATCCTTAGGGTTTACACTGTTGGCAATCAACGCGTTCGCTGCCGGGCATGATCTAATTGGAGCGGTATTTTTCGTCCTCAGCCTAGGTTTTAAGCAAATGTCTCTCTATTATGCTCCGGCTATCGGCTCATATTTACTCGGGAAGTGTATATTTTTAGGATCTAAGAAGGGGTGCGATCGTTACTTTTGGAGTGGAGGTGGCATGCTGACACGTAAATCAGGCTGCAGCTGTTTACCAGACTGGCACTGGTTACCACACTCTCTTTCCTCGTCCTTTTTGCACCTTTCCTTCCACCATTTTCTCCAATCTCTACCTTTTTGAGTTCGATAATACGCATTTTCCCTTTCTCTCGCGGCCTTTTTGAAGATAAAGTCGCCAACTTTTGGTGTTTTACCAACGTCACCCTCCTTAAATGGAAACGCTTATTCAATGGAAGGGAGGCAATACTGATCAAAGGTTCCGCCATACTCACTGCACTCGGGTTTTTACCTGCCGTGGCCGGGCTGTTATGGGGAGGTTTTGGGACACGGTTATCACCTTCGGACGATGAAAGGGCTGTAGTTAACACTCCGACTCTCCCTTTGCTTCCATATGCACTTTTGACGACATCTATGTCATCTTTCCTTTTTTCATTTCAGGTTCACGAGAAGACCATCTTATTGCCACTCCTTCCCCTCACTCTCCTTCTTTCCGCCGCATCACCCACCGAGGAGGTGTTTACGTGGGGTGCTCTAGGGAACGTTGTGGGCGTTTTTAGGTTAGGCCCAACCTGAGTCTCACCTGTCAACAATACTGATCCTGCCGCAGCATGTGGCCATTGTTAAAGAAAGATGAACTTGGCGTGCAATACCTAGCTATGCTTATACTGTGGTGCAGACTCATCGGATACAATCCGTTCCGTGTGCGGCTCGGTTCCTTCGTGCACTTGTTCTCAACCGTAAGCTTTGTTCTCTGCGGGCCGCACATGTACTTGTCCCGATTCAACCGACCATATTTGACAACTTTTTCAGGTCGTCAACATATCCATGATCCTTTTACACGTGCTGGAGATGGTCATGACGCCTCCCCCCCGTTACCCTGACCTGTTTCCCGTGTTAAACGTTCTCGTGAGCACGCCCGTGTTTGGGCTGATTTGGCTGTGGAGCATCAAGCGCGGCGTCCAAGTCGGTTGGGCGATTGCCGGGCTACCTGGTTCTGGAGCAGATACCAAGTCCAAATTTGCAAAGGATGATGGTACGCACGACAACGCAAAAAATGATGAGGGTGCGAGCGTCCGACGCCCGCTGGGTGTCCGCCGGGACGCAGGCACGCGTGCGGTCAGTTTGGGGTATGCAAGCGGGCAGAGCGGTGGTGGCGGTGGAAGGGGGGTATATAGCGATCCGAGGCGGAGAGCGTTGGAGCGGATGTCGAGACGGGCTGCGAGCGTCGAGGTGGAGTGAGTCGCTTGTGGCTTTTTTTTTCCTTGCGCGTACCTGGATCAGGAATTTTTCATCGTGAGCTTTTTTTTGTTGTAGCGTGTCGATACTCGTCTATTTATTCTGCTTTGGTTTGCTTTCGCGTCAAATTTGGAGGGGATGACAAAACAGGTGGTGTTTTAACCTGACGGGCGGCTGTCGCCGAGGCTCCGGGCTAAAATTCGCAGTGATGTTGTAGGCTCTTCCACGAGTTGCTCGGCATGGTGTATGTTGTCCTTTTCTGACTATCCGTTTTCCAGATAATCTAATTGGTTCACTTCAGCAGTACGAGTTTAAACCGAAGGCGGAAATTTTGTTTTCTGTATACATTCAAGGTTATTGCCAAGATGGGAAGGAAGATGGCTTTAGGGTCCTCTTACTTACGAAAGAACTTTCCCCCCAGTCACCAAACCCCTCTTCGACTTGCAGCATGAAAAATACCTGCTACCCAATGGAGAGTCCAACACGCCTTGGATGATCATGATGAGGTCTGTATTGACCATGTACGCGTGAGTGACAGTAACTTGGCCAAGGAGTTTTTAGACGTTTCTTTGTGGGTCGTCAGGCGGCAGACTGCCACCCATCCCCCTATCTTGATCACAAGATCGGAAATCGGTGTGGATGCATCTTCTCGTCCTCTTTGAGGGGTAACCCACATCCACACTTTCTTCGAGTTCCCGCCATCGAGAACCCACCTTTAGCCGGTCATTCCATCCTCAAAATGAAGCTTACTTGGATCAATGTTACCATCCCCTTTTTTAACAGCACGCCAGCGATCGAACCTGTATCGGTCAATTGGTTTCCAAACCGTCGCTGCAACTATGAATGTCATTTTTGCTTCCACACGAGCAAAAACGAATTCATCCTCCCCAC
>JBBPMV010000857.1:0-11078 GCA_038090495.1 Heimioporus retisporus | reverse complement strand
AACTCCAGTCCACCATCAGAACCTGGCCCATCACTGCATCATTCATCAGAGACCCGGGCTATTTCCGTATCCATTCATAACAATTGTTGGGGTCGTGCTGAAAGTCGCTAATAGTCTTTTGTGTTCGCGCGTTTTTGTTCTGACAGTCTGTTCTAAACCAGGCACCAGATCTCAAAATGGGTTGGCTGTGGAGATCTGGCGTGCGCTTTATGGCCTAATTGATACTTTCAAGGTGCGTCGTGGCATGGCACTGACAAAGAGTAAGACGGTCTTTCAGCGCCCGTACAGGACTCGAGCACTCATGTGCAGAGACGGCTTCAAGCCGGGAGAAACCCTCAAGAGCACCGCATCTTTAGCACCCACTGCCGGTAACGGGAGACAAACAAGCGTCCCCCGTACTGTCAGTGTGGAGTGGATTTCGCTTCCTCGGCGATTCGCCAACCGGATTAGAACAGGCGAGTCCGCTCCTATGGTGATTTCAAGGCACTGGGAAGCATTGTTGATATCACTGCAGTTCGCTCTCAGCCCGGCTCCTTAACATTCGCGATCGCTGTGATGAACTGTTATGCAATTCGAGTGTGGTGAGTCTAGTGTGATGCCATAGGCTATATTGAGCTGTACGCGCTGCGCTTTAGGTCGAACAAACGTCATCAAATCACACGAGACATCCAGCAATAACCGGCCTCTGATCGACCTGTGTACGACGTGCCTATGCGATCGGGACAGCAAAGTCAAGGTCAACCACAGTCAGGGCCCAAGGACCAGCAGGAAACGGCACGTACATACGTCACTCCTCGTCCCGGTTGGAGCAATTAAACGCGGTTGCGCGTCGCCAGTATTCATCTCATCTCTGAAAACGCGAACAGCAGGAGTACTGAAGGCGTGCCGATCACGAATGGCGAAGTTGCGGCGTATTGGATCACAGACGTGGCGAAGCATTTGTTTGCGCTCCCCACGCTGCCCGGGGCGAGGTCTGGGTTGTGGGGGCTGGGTTGGATGGGAAAGGGTAACCGTGCGATCATTGATCACTCAAGGTGCACAGCATGTACAAGGAGGGGGGTGGAGCGGGATGCCACTCCTAATCTGCCTGAGAAAAGACGGGGAGTGTGGGCAGATCAACGATGACCTCGCGAGCCCGAATCCGCGGGCCGCTGAATAGTGCGTCATCGCCACGAGCCTGGCTACGTCAACGCCCATGGAGTCCCTGAACTATATTAAGCATTCGTGGACTGATATCCATACCGTCCCCAGCATGCAAGCTCGGGTAACAAAAATGCGAAGAGATCAGGATAGTCCAAGAAAGTGGGACAAGGGTCCGACACTGGCATTTCCTGGCACACTGCGTCGGAGGTGGAGGGAGAGCAAGGGGAGAAGGAGAGAGGTAACTTGCGAATCTTGGACACCATTCCTGTCAGTTTCACGTTCAGCTGGCAAACACGACCTCGCTGGTCTCCACTAGTGGAATTGAGAGTTTCTCGAACGAGCGAGATCAGATGGGCATTTGAGTCAGACACGGCCACATCGTCAAGTGGACGAGTTGGTCCCAAGAAAGAGTGCGGGCTTGTAAGGGATTGGCTCCGACTGTTTCCTGGTAGCAACCAATTGAACATGGTTGAGAAGTAATGCAGCCAAGCATTCACTGGCCATGTGACGTGGGATTTGAAGGTGCCCGAGGTTTTTGCGGCAAACTCCACGCTATCTTTCTCAGAAAGCGTCAACTTTGGACATTCCAGCACAGTCCGGCGTGGTTCACTGGGCTCTGCCGGTCTCCGCGGGGGGACGGCATGTTCCAGGAGCGCCATTGAATGCGCGGGAATTCGCCACATTTCAATTTTGGCTCTCCGCTGCTGTCCTCCCCCATGCATACTCCACTCATTGCTGCTGTTGTTGCTGTCAAACTTGTGTGCCAAACTTGCACCTATTGCAGCAGCAGGCAGTGTACATCTATGTTGGTGTGCTGATAGTTGACTCTCAGGCTTGGGTTCTACATGTGTGTTAGCACTGTCATTGCATCCTGTGGTAAGAGGTGGCAAGGTATGTACATTTGCACTTGCCTGCAGCAATGACAATGATGTGTGATATGATAGGCCTGTTGTGATATGTCCTCCATTGGATGATGTTGAACTCCCATGGACTCTGTGTGGACTCCAGCAGACAGTTGGACTGCACTAGAAAGTCCAACTTCCAGATGCCCTCATCTTTCTCACCACCATATCATGTGTGCAGTCTTCACAATGCACCCCTGCATGGCAATCAATCCTCTGACTCATTCTTTTTGTGTTACATACCAACTTGGCTGGTCAATGCAGGCACATGGCTTGATGTGATGGGGTGGCATGTGATTAAGCTGGGATTGTTGGCAGTGATGTGCCATCTGTATGTGGTGTCACACCCCATGCCTTCATCCTCTTGCCTGACCTCATCTGCCCCTATCTGCCACCCTCCTTTACCTTTGGGTGATACATCTGCCTTCCTCCACTTTGTCCAATATCCCGATGTCCCATTCTGCTCTTTCATTTGTACTTTATCCTTCTTTGCTTGTACCTTACAATCAGTTGCTGTTACTGGCAACTGTCTGATCCTTGTCTCTGTCCCTGTAGTACTCCACCATCCCTGTTGCACTCTGCCCTCCCTGACATTACTAGTGTGATGCACCACAAGTATGTAGCCCTATGTACTCTGCCATGTCTGCATTCTGTCTACCCTTAGCACTGCATCTGTCTCATGTATTTAGTCTCACTCTTCACTGAGGACTTTCCTCAGTTTGTAAATCAACTAAGTCTCCTTCCGATCTTCTCTCTCATGTCCCTCTTCTCTCTCCTCTCTCTCTCCTCTCTCTCCACTTTGGTAGCTCATCACTATCATCAATCTCTGTCCAACTCCACCCTCCAAAATATGAGGACAGGGTTAGTACAAGGGCACAGGCCATTACCTGAAGCTGCCATCCTCACTCCTCCATTCATCTGCTTCCAACCTCTGACCCCTCGTGCATACATCTGACCTCTGAAGACCTGGAGGAACCAGAATTGACAGTATTTATGAACTCCCACTTGTACTGTCCCACACCACACATCACTCATGTCACTTCAGAGCATCATCTGCACATGCTTGCAGACACAGCATGAATCTCAGGTTCCTGAACCAGGTCCTAGCATGCCCAGTGGTGTCAACATCATCCCTCTGGTTGATTGCAGCTTTGCCTCTTTTACCTGCTGTGCAGTTACCCCTCCTCCACTACTCCTATGTCCTGATGTTGGCAAGGGCCATGCAGACTCTCCCACTCTTGAGGGCAATAATGGTCAGAGGACACTGATGCCTGGCAGACATCACTCCTCCCATCAGCCTGATGAGCAGCACTCCAGAACTCCTGACCCTCTGGACTCAGGCAACCCCAGATATTCCAGTGGCGGTGAGAATGACAGCAATGATGATGCTGAGGACCTCTTCTACAACCTCAACCCACCTTTGCCTCCTCAGCCCCCCATGCCTGCTCCAGCTCCAGCTCTAGCCCCTGCTCCTGCTCCTCCTGTAGACCTGCTTGTCACACTTGTGCAAGCAATCCAGACACTCACTCAGGTGCAAGCCTTGGGATTGTCCTCCTCCATGTGGACCAAGGTCTGTGAGCCTGATATCTTTGACAGAATGGACCTCTACAAGCTATGCACCTTTCTAGTCCAGTGTGAGCTCAATTTCTAGGACTGCCCTAAGGCCTTCATCAGCAAATCACTTTTGCATGGACAGTACTGTACAGTGCTGGACAGTGTCAAAGGACTCACAGCCTGGTTCATATTGGACTTTCCTGGCTTGTTCTGTCCAGTGACAATATCTCTGTGGCCTCCTGTAAGATAGGTTGGCTTTCAGGCTTCATACAAATCTCTATGGATGGCATGATAAAGATTCATGTGAATCTCTGTGGATCTCTGTGAATCTTTGTGGATCTCTGTAGAACTCATAAAAATAATTTAAAATGATCAAATCAGTATACCCAATGACTCATCATAGATTAGATAAATGATAAGATTGTATCCTAAACAATCTATCCTAAACAATCATAACATAATAGTTACTAATCTAGGGCCACCTGCAGATGCTCATGCTGTCCAATTGTGTTGTCAACACATTGCAATGTGGCCCTGGTATAACAGTCAGCAAAAATAAGTAGTGTACAGCCATTACTTACCAGCCCTTCCATGCCCACTCTGCCAGTTGACTTGTGAGGCAGGGACCATGGTAAGAATCTGCAAGGATTGCCTCAATAAGGGTGAGCATCTCATGATAAATCAAGCCATAAATTTTCATGGAGAAGTTAGGAAATATATTTCCAATGCCACTTCTGGCATAACCATTGAGGACACAATTCAGCTATGTTGCATTCAGTGGCAGTAGGTATGAGATGTGTAGGTACTTATGACCATAGTGATGACTGTGAGGCATGTTTTAGGGATAGCATTGCAGAACGTGTCAGAATGCCAATGAATGGTACAATAGCTACCAGTATAAAAAAACTTGATGATGATGTGCTTGAGGGCTGGATGCATGAAATTCCTTGTCCTACCCTATTACATTGTCAGGTGTGGCTGCAGTGAGGTACATGGGACCTACATTTTCATGCTGACCATTCTGAAAAAACTTTGACTGTTCCAACAATGCAATGGCAGCATCCTTAGCAAAGTGGATAGGGTCAGGGCATACCACATCAAGAGGAGACAGCTTGTAGAACTTGGAAACTGTTGAGATTATAGCATGATTACATGATATAAGATCACCTGACTTCTGTCTAGAACGTCAGAGAACATTTTGGAAGTATATGGAAGTATACAGAACAACATGGAATACCATGGAAGCTCATGGAATGTTGTAGAACTTTCCAGAAGCTTACCAATCATGCTTCATAAGCTGACACTATCATATTTGAAATAGAGAGCTTTATGCTACTGGTTAGAACATGATAGAATGTTGTGGAATATACAAGAATGATTAGTCATTTGTTGATTGTTACAAACAAGTACATACAACCTAGCATGTATATAAGGTGGGCTATAGGCCCAACCTCTCTTTCTTCAGTTCCCTCACCATGAGTGCTCTGAAGTGCAACACACACATTCCCTTCTTACTCTAAACTACATTTGCATCCCTGCTCAACAGCAGAGACCCTTGTTTGTCCAGAGTAGTGCTCTTGTGACATCCTAGTGAGTTACTCCCACTAGAGACTCTATTCCTCTAAGTAGTGCACTGTGCTGCTACCAAGCACTTGCCCCAAGCTTGGTACTTTGTTTGAGATACCACTACTATCTTGAAAGGTTATGAGCCCTGCTTAGCCTATTGCTAGCAGAGATTTTACACTCATATATCCTACTCATATATCTGTCATCATACAGATCAGGATAGTTTCTGGAAATTGTCATGCTTAAGAGCTGCATAAACTCTGGATACAGATATGCCTCCTTCATTCATCAGCCACAACACAAGAGTCTGGACTGCATGTATCCATTACATCTGTGAATGTTTCTTGATCATCTATCAAGCATTCCAGACAGGCATCTATATCTTAAATGATGGACAGCTTTGCATTATTCACATTCTTGGTGGTGCTTTCACTGTCAGGATTGTTGGCTCTATGTTCTACCTATCACTTAGGCAGTTTGATCATGTACTGAACTTGTCATACACAGGTTGAAATGTAAGTGAACAAAATCTGATCCTTGCCACTGCATCTCCACTGGCACCTTCGCTGAGTCCATTATGGTATAGCCCTGCTATACCAGATCCACAGTTTATCCCTCCAAGGCCCACTATGCCAGTGCCCTTGAGACCTATCCTGGTGAGAGAACCTCTGCAATGCAGAGAGACCATTCCTAGACTGGTCAACTCATGAATAGTCACACCAGGTATATGTATCCTTTCAGATTCCCTACTCTATTTGTAGAGGTGGAATTGAAAGAGAAGAAGTCCACTATCATGGTGAGAGGGACTATATGTGGGTTATAGACCCTTCTGATGGACCAGAAGTAGTATCTTTTGATATTATCTGATCTCCATCTTCAGACAATTGAGACAGTTTGCTGTCAGACCATGTATGTAATAACAGACAGGTTAATGGTGAGAGACCTTATGGAGTCCTTGCTGCAGCCCTTGAGCAAGCAAGAGAATATCTCTCCAGGTTATCTCCACCAAGTTCTACCCCCTTGGACTTGCCACCTGATCTCATTGAACATGTCCCTCTCCCCCATCCTCTCTGAAATCTACAACTAGATCATCACAACCTCTCTAATTCTAGGACAACTAGCTCTACCTAAGTTAATTCAGCAAGTGGGACTGGTGGCTCCCATCCCTCACCATCCTTGCCAGCCACTGGCAGTCCTTTTCAAAATGGATCCTTATCCTCTTCTGCCAGAGCAAACTCAGGTTCAGTCTCCTCTCAATCTTCCTCTTCCTATGGCCTCAGATCCTTTCTCAACTGATCTACCCTCCATCTGGGTTGCTACCTGAGACAACCATGCCAGATATCAGATCAATGATCCAGCTGGAACCAACAGGTTGGGAGAGACAGGACCTTTTCCAGTCACACCCAATGACCAAGACAGACACCATTTGCCTCCACAGGAAGCAACTGAGACAACAGAGGATTGCAAGACCAGACATGGCCTGCTTGCCACTCCACCCTCAAGCAGGTATGACTCTGGAAACCCTTCTCCCACAGGGACAAGGACCAATCTGTCACCTGGAGGATCTCCTACAGGTTCTGATGAGAGTAGAGGACAATGATCTTGTCAAGTCTGCTTTGAGGATTCACATGACACAGAGATTGATGGAACAGGCACAGATGACTATGCCCAATGACAACAATGGCTTCAAGGCTGTACTTTGGGGGCTCCTTTACAACTTCTCTATGCCAACAGGCAGTGTCATGGACAATGCCTTGCCACCCCTTACTATTCCACTATATTGGAGCGTAATGTTTTATCATGCCCGACCACTTCACCACCTCTCAACAATGCCTCATGAGCTCTGCCACATAGAAGTAGTTTCACATCAGTACATTCAATGAGCAATGCAATCCTGGTATCCAATCTATCAAGCTCAATTCAAGGAACATGGAATGAGCTTCCAAGCAGTCACCACATGTCACGCCCAGTGCCTTCGCTCTCTCGCCCAACCACATCCGCCCCTATCCGCCACCCTCCTTTGCTGTCGGGCGACACGTCCACCTTCCTCTGCTTCATCCGATATCCCGATCCCTTGTTCCTCGCTTTTGTTCCCTCTCTGCTCCGTACCTTACAATCGGTTGTCATTGCTGGCAACTGTCCAGTCCCTGTCTCCGTCTCCTTCCCTGTCATTACACTCCACCTTCCCTTGTAGTACTCCACCCTCCCTGACGTTACTAGTGCGACGCGCCACAAGTATGTAGCCCTACGTACTCCGCCACGTCTGTGCTCCGTCTACCCTTAGCATAGCCTCCGACTCATGTATTTAGTCTTGCTCTTCGCTGAGGAATCTCCTCAGTTCGTAAATCAACTAAGTCTCCTCCTGATCTTCTCTCTCATATCTCTCCTCTCTCTCCTCTCTCTCCGCTTCGGTAGCTCGTTGCTATCGTCGATCTCTGTCCGACTCTGCCCTCCGAAATACGAGGACAGGGTTAGTACAAGGGCACAGGCCATTACCTGAAGCCGCCATCCTCACCCCTCCGTTTGTCTGCTCTGCCTCCGACCTCCAACCCCTTGCGCATATGTCCAACCTCTGAAGACCCAGAGGAACCGGACTTGACAGTATTTATGAACTCACACTTGCACTGTCCCATTCTACACCTCACTCATGTCACTACAAGGCATCATCCGCACACGTTCGCAAATGCGTCGCGAATCTCAGGCTCCTGAGCCAGGTCCTAGCATGCCCGGTGGTGTCGACGTCAACCCTCTGGTTGATCACAGCTTTGCATCCTTCACCCGCTGCACAGTTACCCCTCCTCCATTACTCCTACGTCCTGATGCTGGCAAGAGCCGCACAGATCCTCCCGCTCCTGAGGGCAATGACGGTTGAAGGACACTGACGCCTGGCAGACATCGCTCTCCCCATCAGCCTGATGAGCAGTGCTCCGGTGCTCCTGACTAGTGTTGCTGCGACTTTGGCTTGCTGCCGGCTTTAGCCGTAGCTGAGGTGCTCCTTAGTTACCCGGCAGTTGGGCCACGACTTACAGCTGCCGCAGCTCCACCACACCAGCTCAAGCTGGCACTATCAGCTAATAGCCAGCTGAGTCGCTCTGGAAGCAAGTTATTGTGTTAGCGAAGCTCTCCAACATACGTTCCGTCGTGAAACCGAAATTTGCATATGTGAAGGACATATGACTATGTAGAACTACATCCTGACTAACCCAGCTAGGTTTGCCTTAGGGTGTGATCAGCACCTTTGATGAAATTGAGTCATGTCAATCCTTGCCCATCGTCTGCTCCATCCATCTCACTGCACTTTCTGTGATCTTTTCATCGTTCAGCTTCCTTGTCAGGTGTCAGAGGCTCTGGCTCAGACTTCTCTTCCTCTGGACCTGCCAATAAGCTGCCATTGTGGGCAGGAGTACACACGGATGGGGGGCTGTACATTCGAGGGTATGTGGGGCATGATTGCAAATAATTTCAGATATAGATGGAATTATGGTTTGTGGACGTTCCAGACTGTACGATACTATGGTCGCCGACTAGAGGCATTAATATTAGTAGGATTGATTGTGATGGTAGAGGTGGATACTTTCTGCGAAAAACTGGAGGTAGTATTATGGTGGTGATGCGAGCGAGAGACTGAGGGGGACTGGTCTGAGGACAGGGGTGAAGGTCAAAGAAGGTCTTGTGAGATTTGAAATAAGGAGATTCAAAGTCGTAAGTGGTCCGGAGAGGACATTCAGATTTGCGGTAGGATGACATCAAAATGGGCGAGCGTGAACTTGAAGAATCACGTCGGATAATTATGGGCACCATTTGACGGGAAACTGCTGAAAATGGCCAAGGGATTCCCGTGCGACATTATTCACGGTCTTACTGCAAATGATGGGGTAAGAATGTTGTATCAGTCTGTGACGAATGCGCGACTGACCTCCACACGTTAATGACTCGGCATCGTCCTTGTAATAGTGTCTCAGGCTCGTCAGGAAAGTACAACATCCATTGTTTGGCAGCCTCGAATGTCTGATCAATATGCATGCGGTGCTAACACAGTGAGTTAACACCAACTGTGGTATGTCGTTGGCATGGAAGTACTCACCACTGGATTATGAATTGGGGCCTTGCCTCAGGCCACTCCATCCTTCAACCGCTTGATTGTGTGATCAAAAATAAAGACTCGCTTCACGCCAGCATGTGCTTCAAGATTGCCTCGATCTCGGGATGGTACCCTTGCTTGAAGTGCTCCTCGTCATCAAATGCCTTTTCAGCACTCGGCAAGGTCACAGAATGGAACCCGGTGAGGTTGAGGTAAAATGTGTCGCAAGTGGGATAGGCGTCATGGATGATGGGGGGGGTAGGTGGTGGTTTGGATGTTGGAACTGGGGGTGCCTGCAGGCAGGTCTTGGACGTAGATGTGTGCACAACTTGGTCGTTGTCTGAAGTGTAGCAGTTGAATGTTGTCCAAACATTGTGAGTGCGTCCTTTTCTTTAGATATTAAGACAATGGCGATCGAGATACTCACAATACGAACAAGACTTCATACTGTAGGTAGACGGTGCTCGGCCAGAAGATAGTGTTTGGATGGCAAGCGTCACTGGCAAAGAGTTCTCATGAGTCAACTGTTGGAGTCAGGCACCCAGTCGCACCCGGTCACACCTACCCCATCGCATGAAGAGTATGGAATGCAGTAGATACATTGTACAAGTGGAAGTAAAAAGAAAGTATGAGTGTACTATGAAATCAGTATACATCAGGTGCCTTCGCAAGTTCATCACCCTCTTCGTCACCAATGAAATACATGATATCATTCAATACTGACTGCACTGCTGGTTTGGTTGAGGTATGATTCGTCTCCACGATCATAGCGAGTATATCATTATCGCTGACATCGACCAACATATCTGCTTGCGAGATCGCCCAGCCCTGCATGAAGTTGAGTCATTCCTTTTTGAGGAGGAACTTGAGCATTTGCAGTGCTTCAAACAAGATTGGACTGATTTGGTTGCGGTGTTTGGTCATCATCTCTGCTGAGGACGAGAAAACACGTTCGCATGGAACGGCTGATGCCTGGATGGGTAAATAGTCCATTGCGATATAGTAAAGTGTGGGGTATATCGTCTGAGAGCCCTGCAAAGTATCGATATGAGCTTCAAGGTGTATGTATGGACCAGACTTACCGCCCAGAATGTAAGTGGATCGATGCCCTCAGTAGAGCATGATGCACTTATGTATGATGCAAGTTCTTGTTCGACTGTTTGGACGCTGGTTGCTGAATGTTGCGTGCGCATAGCCGGTAGGTGGTATCGTGACATGAGTTTGCTATGAGGAACTATTGGATGATTGGGAGGCTGAGCGTGCTGGGATGAACCTAGTTCTCTGGAATCAATATTGGCGGTTGCCCTGAGGTCAGTCATCTGTATCGAGCATCGGCGTTAAATATACCATCACGCATGAGTCAAACATACCATTTGCAGTACAACTCGCTTTACTTCTTGAACCTCCTTTTGCGACCAATTTGACTCAATCCACGTAAGATGGATGCTCATGTTGACAACTGTCCATTGTGTTATTTCGTGCTAAGATTATGGTTGGAAGTTACTTACGCATCGCTATTGTGTATGCATTTGTCTCTCCCATATGACGGTAATACTTCCTCACGTATTCTAGGCCAATGTTGATGTACGGTGCGAGACAAGGTTTGCTTGTGGAAAGTTGTTCCCATTGGACCACAAGACCTTCGACGGATGGCACAGCGTGTGAGAGCAATGGCAAACTCTCCCCCAACATGCGTTGTTGCACAGAATGGGGGAACTATATAGTATGAGCTGCGGTAAACGATTGCATTACATGGTATGAGATAAAGGCTGCTCACCTCAAGAACCACTTCCAGATCCTCCAACACCCGCCAATCCATCTCAGACAGCTGC
>JBBPMV010000856.1:0-11080 GCA_038090495.1 Heimioporus retisporus | reverse complement strand
TCGCGCGATTCAACCAGGCACTATTTCCACACCTATCCTAAGGGAGAGCACCATGAACTGGTGAAACAAGGGTTTAAACATGTTTCTTTTGTCTTTTGTTTGTTTGTCTCCCTCTTTTTTTTTTTTTTTCTGGACCGCACTCACATACCCCCCCTTGTCATCCTCTGTCCTAACCTCTAACCTTATTCCATTTTTACACTCCGTTCATTCGCTCAGAGGTTTTTTTTTAAACATTGTCTCTCTTGTGTAGCCTTGGTGCCTTATTTATGCATTCTAGATGCTTAGGTAGGTCACGACGGGCGTCGGGTGCCGGTTGTTTGCGATGCGGGCGGCCGCCCTCTCCTTGTAGGCGGAGAGGAAAGAGGCACGAAGAGTAGAAAAAAAGTGCGAGGTTCCGGCCGCCGATTTTTCTGCATGTTGTTTACATATTTCCGAGTATTGCCCAAAAGACAACGCACGGGCTGGCCTGGCATCTCCGTTGACCCCACTACCGACGACAACGATTTCTTTTCCTTTTTTTTTTCTCATGTTTTTTTTTTGGCGACGCACGCCTTGTTGTTATTGCTTGCGCGCCGAACGGGACGTCTTGTGCAACTAGATACCTTTACTTTTTTCACGTGTGTCATGTTTTTTTTTTTGTTGTTTTCCTCCTCCCGTCGTCTCATGCTGCTTGTGTTAATCGGTCAGATCATCTCTCTACGCCCCAAATGTCGTCGATACAGTAATAATAGCTAGGCCCATGTCTGTTTCTCCCCCTCTCGGGGATATACATATTTATATAACATCGATGGGCACGGAGACATGGCATGGCAACCCCGACCTTTTTTTTTTCCATTTTTATTTTTACGACGCCGGCAACGCGTCCGCCACCGTCGTCAGGAAACGCTCGAGGACGGCTTTGCCGCGCCAGAGATTCGCGAGCGCGATCCGCTCGTTGGGCAGGTGCGCGCGGTCCTGCGCGAACGTCAGCGTCAACAACAACAACAACGAGGAGGAGGCGTACGGAACTTTGGCCGAGCGGGAGGTGCAACGCGCGGCACCGGAACATCTTTTCGAGGCAGGGCACCGAGGGGATGGACTGCGGGTTCGGATCGGGGCGGGCCGGCGCCGGATCCGGGTGTGAGCGTCAGCGCACACGCAACGCGCAGAGAACGAGGATAAAAACAAAAACAAAAACAAAAACAAAAAAAGAGGATCACGCACACCACCTTCACGTATCCGAAGCGGCTCGACGCCCCACTCGTCCCGCACCGCCGTCTCGAGCGCCTTGAACCACGGATCGTCGAGGTCGCCAAGCCACCAATCCGCAGTATGATCGATCGTAACCTGCGCGACACGTATACACACAATACACACGTTTTTCATTGTTCAATTTTTTTTTTCCATTTCATTTTTCGGGGTTACGAAAAAAAAAAAAAACGGGTTAGAAACGGACGGAATATGGATACGCGGGCACACACGGACCGAAAGTCGGTTGGGCGACCGGAACGCGTCGAACGCGGCGCCGAGGTGCGCGACGAGCGCGCGGGCGACCGTCTCGAGGTCTTGATCGGGCACGATCCGCAGCGAAAGCTTCGTCGTCACCTTGGCGGGAATGACCGTGGGGTCTGGTGCGTGCGTGAGCGACCGTCGGTCAGGTCGACACGCGGAATCCGAACGGCGACGTACTGCCCGGGCCAGAGACCGCGATGTGGTGCACCGTGAGCGAGGGCTCGCGCCAGCGTGAGGAGAGGTCCGAGGCGGGGCTTTGCGTCACGGACGACAGGACGTCGTACAGCCGTGTCTCGTCCGGCGTTTGTGGGCGCACCCAGTCGTCTGAGACGCCGTGTCAACTACCCCCGGGAGGGGGGGAGAGGGAGGTGTTAGCATAGAGACCGAGCGACGCACAGAAACCCGGGATGGCAACCTTGCGCTGGCCGTCTGTCAACGTGGCAAGCAGACGGATCCTTGGAAACGGTTGGGGAGCGTGAACAACGGGGATGCGCTGTCAGGGGGCGTAGACGTACATGTCGAGCATTGGCTCTGTCGTCGCTCCGCCCTCGACACCAGAGTGTTGATCTGGCGCATCGCTGTTGATCTATGTACCACCCATCATCCAGAACGGCCTCGCTGTGAGAGTCTGGATCACGCACTTCCACTGTAGCATGGACGACGCCACGCAACCCGTATGTGATACATGGCGGATACTCGGTTATCCACGTCGAGTTGCTTACACGCGTCCGCTTTTGTTAAAAAAAGGGAACGATCGTGATGGGGTTGCGTACCTGAGTAAGATGACGTCGATGTTTCCGATTTGCGACTGAACATATGAGGGCGACGCGAAACGCACAAAAAACGGTGGGGACGAACCTTGTGCGCCAACACGGCGTCCGTAAACCCAGGGCTGCCTACTTCTTCCTCGCCCTCGATCAGAAACACCAAGTCAACTCCGAGAGCGCGCTTGCGCAGCAATTCGGCGGCAGCACAGGCCGCTGCCATGATCGGCCCTTTATTATCTGTGGTGCCCCGACCGTACAAGTAGCCGTTACGACCAGTGACAGTGAATGGGTCCGAGTTCCAGCCCTCCCGCGGAGCAGAGATAACGTCATAATGTCTAGACAAGTTCAAAAACTAGTAAACATACAGCGAGAGGTGCCATACCCGTAAAATAATATTCGAGGTTTCGGATGCTTGCCTTGCGTGCCGTGGAAGGTCGACAAGACGAGCGGACTCCTGTCCTCTCCGATGGGTATCTGTTCAAAATTAAAACTCGGTCGCCGACCATCGGAGAGACCCTACCAGTGTCGACTCGGCGCCTAGTTGATGTAGACACTTTTTCAACCAAATGGCCGCTTGGCGACAATCTTCGCGGTGTAGCGGATCAGAGCTGACGCTTGGGATAGAGACAAAGATCGAAAGTGCGTAGGTCATGACGTCTGCACCGAATATAAGCGGCACGTAGGTTACATGATGGATGACGCACCATGACCAGCCTCTTCGGTGCCAGGCAAACGATCATCAGGAACAGAGGTCCTCGACGGCGAGTCGATGTCCCATATCTAACTAGAATGTAGCACACGGACGCACGAAGCGTATAGATCGTTTACCTTTACAAATCCGTCGTTAGCACCCGATACCAATACAAGTCCATTCGTTTGAGACGAATGGGTTACAATGGAGGATAATACAATTCCTTCGTGAGCACTCCATGATGCGGTGCAGTTGAACGCCGATGACCATCGCTTGAATTTATCCGAGGCTCAGCAGCATAACGAAACATTAAACACTCGTGAGCACAGACCTGTATCTGACCGTTTGACGAACCAGTATAAAGGTCAGAATTCATCATGGACAACGATAATATGTCAGTGTTCTGTCGAATATCGTGACCCTTTGCTCGGCTGCAACGAATGCTTTGACCGACCTCTTGGATTATAATGCTCCGAACGAGCGTCTTGGTCTCGAAATCAAATACCTGAACATATCCCTCCTGGCACCCCGCGAATATGGTATCACCCCTAACCACGAGAGATAAAACCGCGCCGTGGTTGCATTCGAACGTGTGCTTTAGCACTGGGCCGGAGGGGGAGCACGTCCATATCTGGTAAAAAGTGAGCGGGGGTCGTTACATAACAGCAGACCGACCTTGACCGTCTCATCGCCGCTGCCCGTCAAGAGGTGATACATCTCGTCTGGTTGCAAGGCTGTGTCATCCGACCCCGTTCTTTGAGATGGCATCATCGCCATACAGTAGACGTAGCCAAAGTGTGCAGAATCAAGCACGCTCGAGGCGGGTATTTCGATCACATCCTTGCAACAAGGGCGGGCGTCCGCGTCCGCGAACGAAGAATAGCCAAGATTTTTTGCCAGGAGGTCTGCGGGTTTGTGGGTGTACTGGGGATAACTGTCGAAAAATTTGTGAATTTTGCGACTGGGCGTGGAGGTGCCAGACGTGGTCTGTTCCTGCGACGATCGATGGGCGACCTGCCGACCAAAGTCGAACCATTGTATGGAAGTGTTCTGACATCCGATATAAATGGTTTGCAGAGCAGGGTTCCAGGCGAGCGAAAAAAGATCGCCTGCGCCGGTCTCCAGGTAGGGGTGAAGGATATAGAGTGTGACAAACGTCTCAGTGCACCATATCTGAACCAAATCAGATCGTGAATGATCGCCGTCAGAACGTGGCACATACCCGGGCAGTACTATCACCTACGACGCTTCAGAAACCTGATATGAAACAAGCGCGTAATTCATACCCGAAGTGCTGAACAGCCATCGTTTGTCCTCCACAAGTTCCAAAGCGAGAATGCTTCCCGTGTGACCACGGAGACTCGTTTTGAGCGTGTACGAATGCTTGTCCCAAACCTGGAGACGTTGAGAAGGCGAGAGGGGATATCACGGAGGCGGACCGACCGAGATATCTTGGCACTGGCCCCCAACGAAGATGTGACGGGAGTCCGCCATCAGACTGAGAACGGACTTGTTTTCATCGCCCAGGGAATGCAACAGACGAGGCGACGAGAGCGAGGGCGCGGGCCTGTTGACAGAGGCTTTCGACATCATGAGCAGGGCGACTCGGACGTGTCAGGGTTGACGCACGCGGGGGCACTTTTACATTCATTTCCCCCATACCGGACGCTGGATCGCGCGAACTGCCGGACTCCATGCGCGTTCCGTGTCGATCCGCGTCTCGTCTGGCGTAGTGAGAGTGGAAGCAAGTGAGCGACACCAGCGGTAATCCGAGTCTGATCAGCTACAAACATACCGTATTGGTTGTGGTGAAGCCCTTCAGAAACCAACTGCCACCATCAAACACGAATGGCGTCAGAAAAGGCGCGATTGGCGAAAGACAAGGTGAGCTATGGACGACATCCGAGACGGCCCCGTAGTGATTTGGGGGTCGACCAGGGAAACGCGGCGTTCAAGTCTGGCGACTACCCCACCGCCATCGGACACTACACCGAAGCCATCCTTGCCAACGGCAGCGACCACACCTTTTTTCTCAACCGGGCGGCGGCATATCTCAAACTAGGCAAGTACGTCCGTCACTAGCACATCACACGCCGTACTGTTTCACGAGGGCTGATTTGTCGTCGTCAGAAACGAGGACGCGGAGAGTGATTGTGCCAGGGTTTTGGCCTTGAGCCCCAATAATGTCAAAGCACTCTTCAGACGGGCACAAGCCCGAAGAGCCCTCGGGAACTCGGATGGTGCTCGGGCAGGCATGGGACGATATCAAATTCTACTGGCAATTGCTCATCCATGGACAGATCTTGACAAGGCCCTTGCGCTCGAACCCGCGAACGAGTCGGTGAAGAACGAGCTACTAGAGCTCGAGAAGCTGTCAAGCCAACAAAAGTCGAAACAGCGTCCCAGACGCGACGTGAGTCCTGCACCGTTTTCGCAACGCTGGGTATCTGAATTCTCATGTGTAGGCTACTGACACCCCCGAAGCCACTCCAAAACGACGTCGAGTGCCCATCGAGATAGTCGAAGATTCGGGTCCATCCGGGAGAGCGCCCCCAGAAATCAAAAATGAGGATCTACTTCAGCCCGTAGCGTCGCGTTCACTAAAGCGCGAGAGCGAACCAGGTGCTGCCCCACAAGTGCCTCCACCTAAATCGCAGACATTTGCAGACGCTAAACAGGCACGCGAAGAGTCCAGGTCAGTCAAGGTATCGGGTGGAATATTCCGTCATTCAGGGAATCACACTATCGTCACCCGAACGCCGAGTGAAACTGCTTCGACACAAAAATCCACCTCGCGATCACCGCCAAGCAACACGAACGCACCGCGACCCTCCAAGCCACCAACGACGCTCTTTCAATTTACAAAGTCATGGGATTCATTACAATCTGACACGGACAAATGGTGTCTCCTCCGTGTAAGCCGTCGTTGTAGCATGATCTTTGAGAGGCTCATCTCGTTGTAATCAGACCATCCCCCCATCTTCCATACCGACATTATTCCAAGCCTCGTTGGATCCGGAGTTGCTTAAATCCATCTTGTACACGCTCCAGGCTGTGCTCGAGCAGGGTGCGACGCCAGACGCGGCAGATCTGGTCCGAGATTACCTTTTAGCCTTTACCAAGGTTCAAAGATTCGGAACGGTGATGTTGTTCATGGATAAAGAAGAGAGGCAGCTATTCGAGTCGATGCACAAAAGGGTAAACCCTTTGCCTTCGTAGGGTCCTGGGCATTTCGGCGATGTCCCGCCGTTGTGTGACTTATAGTAATCCGGCCACCAGACCTGTGTAATCCAAGAGTGGAAGGTTTTCACATTGGCTGCGCAGACCAGCCGCCGATTCCAGCGTTCTTGCATTAGTCCTGAGTATGGCTGCCCAATCCGTTGAAGTTATCCCAACGCCTGCCGCTGTTGAGCTGGTGGATGAGAAGGACGTTGTCAATAACACACCTCACAGAACCCAGACGGTCGTCGGCGAGCATACCGGGCTGCTCCAAGTGTTCAAGGCCAACCTCGTCCAGGCAGGTCTCTACCGGCCCGCGAGCGACACAGAACGCGCCAGTCACGATGACCTGACCCTCATGTACGTCCGCCTTGAACTCTCGCTATCGCCTTCCGTCCTCATCAACCCCACGAAACCAAGGCGCTTCCTGCGCGCGCGTCGCTTCGAGATCGACAAGGCAGAGAAGCAGTTCGCCCGCGCAGAGGCGTGGCGGAAGCAGCACGACGTCGACGCGCTCTTCCAGACCTTCGACACGGCCGAGATGGAGTCGTCCCGGAGATTCTACCCGCGCTGGACGGGGCGCCGAGACAAAGTACGGGCGCGCTTTGCTTTCCGCTTCGATCGCCTTGTCGTGACGCCGCCCCTACTTATCACCAGCAAGGCGTGCCCCTATACGTCTACCGACTGGCTTCCCTCGACGGCGCCCTTCGCCGCGAGCTCGATGCGGTGCCAACCGAGCGACGGTATCAGCGCATGTACGTACCTTGTAGGTCGATATGGCATGGAGGAGCAGCGCTGACGCGACCGTGACCCGGGCCTAGCGTGGCGCTCTACGAAGCCATGACGCGCTTCGTGTTGCCGCTGTGCGACCACGTCCCGCACGACCCACCTGCGCCGATCTCGTCGGTGGTCACCATCATCGACCTCAGCGACGTCTCGCTGACCGCCATGTGGGCCCTCCGGAACCACCTCCAACAGGCGTCCACGATGGCCACCGCCAACTACCCGGAGACGCTGAACACCATCGCGATCGTCAACTCGCCGTCCTTTTTTCCGACCGTGTGGAATTGGATCAAGGTACGCACCTCCCTCAAAGAAAAAAAGGCAGTCGTAAGACGTGCCACCAACGCTCTGAAATTGACTGCGCGCGGCTAGGGTTGGTTCGACGAGGGCACGCGTCAGAAGATCCACGTCCTCGGAAAAAATCCAGGGGACGCCCTTCGCGAAATGATCGACGAACAGGACTTGCCGGAGCCATACGGCGGCGGACTGAAATGGGTTTTCGAAGACGAGCCGCGCTTGGACAGCGAGATCCAGCGGGTGATCGGCCCCGACGTGCCAAAGGGACCGGTCGCTTTCATTGACGGTACCGTCGTGCGGCCATAGATGCCATATAACTCAGTTATATTATATGCATGGGAATCTTACCCCGCAATAGATCGTAGATGTTGTACGTAGATTGTCACAGGCTCATACCACTTGTTGTCTAGTAAATACTCGATTCATCCGGCAAGGTTCATGTATCGCTTCATTCCCATCTATCACGAGGTTGATTGAATGACCGCGAGACAAGGTAACCTGACAGAGCCAAGTTGAAGCGATATCGAAGTCAATGATAGTGGGCTCATTTACAGCTAGTCAAAACAGGGGTTCACTATACAATGTATGTCATAAATAAAGCTACGTTACTCAAGTGATTTATCTCTGAAAACTAGTAGATCATATAATGATGCTATCTGATTACCCTACGGAAACCATGAGCATTGAGAGCACCATTAAAAAAAAGGTGGAGATTTACCTTGCGTTCTAAAACCTCTATCACATCGCGCAGTCGATCTCCTACGGCATGACGTTTCGTCCCTTGGGTGGCGCAATCCAACGTCTTGTACTCCTCGGCAAGGTTACCGTATATCCTTGCGCCAAAACGACGTCAGTCAAGGCGCGGAACACCGATGCCAGACTTACTCCCTAAAGTGAGCAAACTCGTCCTCGAGCTCGCTGATCACCCGAGCAAGCACCGTTTGAGGCGGAATATCGCCCGGTCGCAGCGTTCCTCCATTCCGGTCCATTTTCTCGAGGATTTCTTCGAGCGTATATGCATGTCCGATCCCACGGCCCGTATCACATGGTTGATCAGGCCGAGGTTGCGCTTCAACACCCTCGTCAAACCCTTCGTCCTTGTCTTCGTGGTCACGGTCAGCTTCGAGATCGTGACCGTCTCTACGAGCGCCATTACCACGGTGATGATGGTGGTGATGGTGACCCCCTTTGCACGTGCGACATGCAGTTGCATTATGATGCGGTGCAGAGAAAAACAATCGCTCCATGCGCTCTGAACTGATTTTAGGAAACGGGGGATTAGATTCTACGCCATCATCAAGCTGCTTCCGAGCCCGCTGACGCGTGGGGGGGATATCTTCTGTGGGAATGATAGGCGAGGGTGCGCTTTGGACCGATGCATTGGAAGCGCGCTCCGAACGACGCTCGTCAAGATCTTCCGAAATTCGGTCAAGCTCCGCGTCATCGACAAAGCGTCTGGCGGAAGGTTTCGGCGATTCAGCAACTGGGAAAGGTGCTTGATAGGGGACATCTACGGAATGTTCAGTCGGCTCATCCACAGTAGCATCGCGACCTTGACGTCGTTCATGGAGTCCCTCCTCGACAACACCTCGCAAAACCTCAATTTCACCCGCGAGTCTCTCCACTTCGGTTCTGAGCTGATTGATTTCTTGAGCCTTCTCTTCCAAGGAAAGTACGTCCGATTCTCGGAGACGGTGCAGTTCTTCAAGCAAGTGCTGTTGGGAGGATAATTCAGACGTTACGCGGCTGAGGTGGGACCTCAAAGTTGTCACAAGTGCCTCCAATGCTGCATATCATCAACAAACGAGTTTCAGGCGGTTTAGAGTCACAATTACCTTTCTTTTCCTGAACCACTTCAAAATATTTGGATGCGTGCTGGTCCGTGGTTTTTTCTCTTCGTTCCTTTCCCTTGGCCCGTGAGGTGGATGGCACGGCTATGCGAGCGGCGCTGACGTCTATGTCCTGAGAGTCCATAATTCGCGTGCGCTCTCTGACGACGTCGCGTTTACACTCTTCGAGCTCGTACTCCAGTTCTCGGACACGACGTCGTGCAATACTATTTTCTGTTTCCAGATGATTCAACCTAGTGTGAAGCGCGTTGAGGGATGCCACGAGCCGACCTTTTTCGTGGTGCAATCAATTTTTCTTCGCGCGGTAGTGAATGGATCAAATCACCTTCGACCTCTTTGGAACTCGGGCTACGAACGCTGTACCGCTCTAAATTCACCTTTGCAGGAGAAACGACAGCACTGGTTAATCCGGTGACGTCGGGGAGATGCAGGCGACTACGACTCGATTTTTTCGTCGCGCGGTTTTCATAGTTGGGGTCAGCCGCCGTATCGACGTCGTTCCAATTTGG
This sequence comes from Heimioporus retisporus, assembly GCA_038090495.1. Taxonomy (NCBI): domain Eukaryota; kingdom Fungi; phylum Basidiomycota; class Agaricomycetes; order Boletales; family Boletaceae; genus Heimioporus; species Heimioporus retisporus. Next base: position 1,473 of record JBBPMV010000856.1, on the reverse strand, counting down.
CCTATCCTTGGCGGACGAACGTTGCCTGTGCGCGGTAGCCGCTTTTTCATCCTGCGACTGTTCTTGGGCTTGCCGAACATCGCGAGTCAGTCCTCGCGCCATCTTGGTAAATCGAGAACCGGATGTAGAAGGGGTCGGAGGTTGAATGTGGACCTGGGGCTGGACAACGGCAGGCTGCGAGACGTGTCTTCGAATGGGGGTGGCAGTGGTGTCAAAAGAGACGGTGGCCTTGCGCACCCGAGGTGTCATGTTTCGCCGGGAGGTGTTTGCGTCCGCGGTTCGCTGTGCCGGCTCTCCGTGGGCTCGAGAGTGGCCACCGCGGGGACGTCGAGGAGAGAAGCCAACACGCTGGAGCGTCTCGGATAATTTTGGACGCGGGACATCCTGTGATTTATCTGCGTCGTCTACATCAGAGCCTACATGGCAGGCTGAGAAACGGCCGAATCAATATTTGTGAAGAAAAATGAGATTGGTGTCCCGTACCGGCGATGATGTCTTGGAGGGGGCGGTCGGGATCGTATTCCGCACCGCTGAAGCTCGGCTCTCTTCTTCCCCCACGGACCAATCCTGCGGTGACGGTGACCGCGCTCGCATGATGCGCGGCCGTGGACATGGTCCGCACATCGTACGGGGCGATACCCTCGTCATCGTGGATAGACCACGCGCGGACGTGGCTAGCGTCGAGATCCATGTCTCCGTGAGAGTGTCGATCGTACGAGGCGAATGCATGGAAGCGCTCCGGCGCAGAATCGTGTCTCGGATACTCGAGCGAGTCGCTGTCGCCGGCGTCGTTGTCGTCGTCGGGCACGGAAGAGAGATGGAGCGATAGATCAGTGTTTTGGAGGTTGTGTTCGAGTTGAATGCGATGCTGTTCGAGCTCGTCGCCAGGAATGCTAAAATCACGGCGTGAGGACGATGTAGACGATCTTCTAGCCATCGCTAGCAAGAAAAAAAAACAAAGGTAGAAGAAAACGAACAAACGAGACGAAAAGGACAGCGAACGGTCGAAATGTCGGACGAGGCAAACAAAGTGAACGCGTCAGTCACATGACCGTTATCGACCCCTCCACGGGGGGTCACTTGCCAGATTTTTCAGACTCGATATGCTTGCACGGTCGGGCATGGAAGAACAGACACACAAGGCCCACAGGCCCGCCCAGTCCGGATCCAAGGCGGACAAGAAGCGCAAGGGAAAGCAGCAGTCCGGTTTCAACGAAAAAGTGCGCCGTATTCGTCGCAAATCCGGTCTCATGACTTCACTATGTCCAGGCGTTTGCACCCAAGTCTGGCCGTCGTGCCGAGAGAGAGGGCCGCAGGAATGTGGAACGCGAACAAACGCGCCTACACGTCCCCCTCGTCGACAGGACCCCGGACGATTTACCACCGCCCGTCATCGTTGCGATTGTAGGACCCCCAGGGGTAGGAAAGACCACCCTGCTCAAAAGCCTCGTTCGCCGGTACTCGAAACAGACC
>JBBPMV010000855.1:0-11083 GCA_038090495.1 Heimioporus retisporus | reverse complement strand
TTTTCTCGTCGAGTGACATGAAAGGAAGTAGCGGCCAGGCAATGGCTGATTGTACACATTTTATAGATTCTCAGCATGGCTGAGGAGGCCGTGCACTCATGACCTACTCGAGCATATCAGGACCTTTGACGTAAAAATCCTAGGATCAAACAACCCGATCAGAAAATGTTGGTCTAGAATATTCAACGATACCTTATGTTATCACCTATAGAAAACCACAACGATCGTGGTTTGGTGGCGCGGGGTTTGGGTCCTGCATTATGCAGTAGCAGGGCCAGTCGTACGGGAAGGAATTCACCGGAAGTGGCTGAGGTGGCATATGGTCCCAAGATCTATGCGAGTCTAAAACAGAATGAGGGTAATGAGATGGGAGTCACGCGACCTACCCGATACTATGTGAGATGGGCAGACCACGTTGCTTCAAGCATGCGACAAACAGCAGAGCCATTGCAAGTTTCCACGACTCCTCCGTGACTCCAGCTTGCTGATCATTACTAGTCGTGCCGAACAGGTACAGTGGCGTGGTTTTCTCCCCTGTAAAGCGCGTCACGGGTGCACTGCGAGCGTGTTCACACTACGGCTCGTGATGTCCGATGGAGCCTAGCGTCATGCCTTGGAGCGGTCCGGCTGACCAGCATATATGTCATAATTCCACAAGCGATAAATGGTGGACCTCACCTGCAGTATTATTATCATCATTAGCACAAGATGCATAACTCAGATGAACATTATTACAACTTCCCAGATCGGTCTAGAACCATTCTGGGTGTATACACAGCTTTGTTCAGCACAGCAATTCTTCGGGATGCTGCGGCACGGCTACCTGAAGTCTCGCTCTCCCGAGTCGTAGTCTACGGTTCATCTTATCGCAATACATATGACGAAAAAGTTTACCAGGCAAGTTACCCATGGCATTATTGCACTCCTTGTGACATTTGATACAACTCCCAGTCATACTTATACCTGCCCACCTGAAGGAGGCACCGTCTATTCTTCCAACCCAGTGACCCTATACCAGTGCGTGCTCTCTGCTGGTACCTCCCTTTGTTGGTTCACAATCGCATTTCTTTAGACGTGACAATGCCCCATTGCTTGGATGGGAGAGAGAACAGAAAGGAATATCCATGTCTCAGTGCCTAGTGCTCATTGTCTTTTCATTCTTGGCTTATCATTCGTTCATGCATTTCATGTACTGTCCCCCACCGCCACCTAAAGAAGTATTCTGGGGCCATGTTGAGGGGCATGCATGCATGACATATGCTACCCGGGAGTACACCGCACAACTCATGACTTCGACACCACCTTTGCAGAATCAAGTGGAAACATGCATGTCCACTCCACTCGAAATACACGGAATTTCCTGTTTCCCCAGGAGTTGTGAAGATAGAGCGAGTGATTTGTCACGAAAAGGTTCAATACGGTGACGCCATGCCTTTACTAGGGCTCTGGTGTGATGATAGGCCGATGGTATAATGACCTGCACGAGCCGGGCTGTACAACATACTGGGATGAATACAATGACAAGGTGCTCTCTTTTTCGAGTAGTTCACTTCGATGTTTCCGTGCTGACATCGACTCAGGGCTGTACTTCACCAGGATCCGGGAAAAGAGTGAGCCTCAGCTGCTCAAGCAACGTTACATTACTGATCAGACCCGCACAACTAGCATTTCACGCACAAGCTGATGAATCTTCCACATGGAAGTGATTGGCAAGAGTTTTGCGCCGCAACGCCAATTCACTTTAATCAAATGGAATTCCCGGGGGCAGAGGAGTGTTTTACATCGGCAAGTATACTCTATGGTGTTTGACCTCGACTGAGTTATTCAACGCGCACATGTAGATCTGGGGTGTATATGGTCGATGGGAGGTGGATGATAACAGTTGCTGATGGTGACTCCGTCTTTCCGTAGCCATTCATGAATGCTGTTGCGTAAACATCGAGCTTCTGAGTTGACATTTGATCGCAGTTAGATGATAAAACTTGGAGGAATGCATCGATCTGGGCGATTCTGACGGCTTGAGAGCTAACGAATCGCGCCCTTTTTCGGAAGACAGTCCCCCCGGGGATATGATATTAAGTGAGCACGATATTTCCCATGATGCGACAAGTCCGTGAAACGACGATACCGATTCCGACGTTTGGATCCGTCGGGTGACTATGTCGTATGATCATCGGTCATGAAAGACCTATCCGATTCAGAGGCCTCTTATCTCTTAGAGACTCGCTATGCTATTCCGAAAGCACCCGCCGATTTGCTCCGCGAACCGTCTCATAAATCGGGTATACTTCTCGCCGGGTCTCTCGCCGGAACCAGATCATGATTCTGATCAAACCTTGCTATTCTGGCCGTGCGTATGTGACCACATGAAACTTGCAGGGAAAATGGTTTTCCCCGATGTTCGCCGGAAAACGGGAACTGACAGTTGCTCGTTTGCAAGCGGCCCATTCGGATTAGTGCTCCACGCATTCTAGTGGGGGCGATCCATCACTCCCTTCGTTCGGGACGCATTTAATTGCACCAACATCCATCGTTGCGCTGTCCACGATAGCCTCTGCAACACTCCGGTCTGAGCCTGCTGGGGGTTGCTACCGTTCCGTATCCGAAGAACTGGGGCGGCAGAAGTCCTTCAAGCGTGCGTGTGAGACCACCGACTCAATCATCCAATTGGCGCTTCGACATGCTGGTGAGATTCGCTTTCGCTCGGATACCAACAATCACAAGAACAAGTCCATGCAAAATTCGGCGGGAAGACGCGAGAATAATATACCCTTTGGTTGATCTTCGGGGTGCTCACATCTGGTACTGCGGCACCCCTGCTCAGGCGTGTGCCTCCGTGATACTCAGACACCTGTTGCACGTTTGGCCTTGTAGCCCATTTCCGATATCTGTTCAATAAGAGAGTGCTTTTCTTCGAAAACACTTTTTTCCTGATCGAATGCCAGCAGTCTATCACCGCCATTCATTGACATGTTGAACAAACATATTCTGTGGGTCCCAGATACTCCATCGATACGGTCGACGACGACGTGGGACCAGCCAATCACCGTCAGTGCATACCCCGATGGATCGACCGTATCGCTTGCGGGTCTGACCGTGGGTGCGCCGCGATCCAAACGCGTCCCCACATTTGTACGCCCTCACAGGGCAACTACACGAACCTCGGGTGCTGCCCAGGACCCAACCCTCGGCAATTAATATCCGTACGGGCGTGATGGGTCTAAGGATTCCAGGCCCAAACATGTCCCCCGTCTTTTAGCCGCTCATCCTAAGGTCAGGTCGCGGTGCAGGTGTTTTCCTTTCTCCGTTCTCCTTTCAGACGGGAGAGTGCGAGTTGTTTCCCTTACAATACGAGGGCCGCCGCGAGTTATGTACGTGTGTCGCGCGTCGACGACGATAGATAGAGGGCAAGTGACCATTGACAGAATCAACTCAAGATGTCACCCGAAGAGTTGTTTTGATCACGGTATTCTGTTCCAAGTATCAAAGAGCAGTCAACAAATGGATGTAGACGGATGGTTGCACCGATCCTGAGCAACCTCTCTGCAGCAATGAAAAGAAAAAACGTTTCGACGTTTGGATCAGACCATAGAGGGGTACGCTGGACGGATGAGAAACGATGACACAGGGGCCCTCCATCGGACCGCGTCACGAATTCGAATTCGCTGCTACATACCAGGCGCGGCGCGTCGTGTTAACCTGCGTCTTCCACAGAAATTTTCGGTCAAGTAGTTCGTGATTCAGTAAGGAAGAAACGCATGGCGCGGCTCAGGGAGAGTTCCATTCACAGCGCTCGGCGTCGTAGCTAATCCGTGAAAACACGATTCGGGGGTCAGATCAAGAGGCAACTACCCGCCGAATCTCGTCAGCTCAAAACGTACAAACGGACGGGACACGTCCCGAGGCCAACGTACCCGGTGGACGATCCACCTCGACCTCGTCCAAATACCACGCGCCTGTTTCCGCCGTCGTCAGCCGTTACATATGTGCCCCCTCACGGAACGCCAACAACAACAACAAAAGGAATACGCACGATCGCCCGTCATGTACCGCTCGTTGTACGTCGACCCGTCCCCGAGCCAATAAAACCGATTTGCCCCATCCCCGTCGAGGTGCTCGTACTCGTAGTCTTCCCAGCGGGGGTGCGCCAGCGCACGCACCGCGTGCAGACACGACCCCGGCCACAGCCCTACCACGCGCCCGTCTTCCTTGCCCATCTTGTACCACGACCTGCATTTAGCGCCGTACACGGTCTAGCGTACGCGTATCCATTAGCCTGACGTCGCAGGCATTGTCAGAACAAAAAGGCGCTTACCCCTGGGAAATAGGCCTACAAAGTAGAATGCATTCAAATTCGTCTCACACGCGAAAAAAAAAAAGCGGGGAACGCGCGACGTTACCTCGAGGTACCAATCAAAGTCTTGGACGGCGGCGCGTTTAACCTCGATGCTCTTGAGACGCTCGCGCTGCATCTTGCGCACCACCTCGGCGGCGTACGCGACCTCGCGCTCGAGCATGATCAACAGCGAGCCCGCGCCGATGCCCGAGTTGGGGCCGAGGGCGTGAAACCAGTTGGGGAAGCCGTCCGTGCAGAGCGAGAGGTACGTCTCGGGGTGCGGGTCGTACCGCTTCTGCAGCGTGAGACCGGACCGACCGACGACGGGAAACGGGAACTGGTAGCTGGTGTCGTAGCCTCACATGCAGGGTCAGTCTTTGAGTGCAGTCGTGCGAGCCGTATCAGACGGACCTGTGGCGCAGATGAGAATGTCGAGGTCATAGTGCGTCCCGTCTGCAGTCTCGAGGCCGGTTGGCGTGACGCGCCGAATCTCTTTGGGGACAAAATCGACCTGGGATGGTGTCGCTGAGTGGATCCGTCGACACGTAAACTCACGGCACGTACGTTGTCTTCGCACAGGGCTTCGAGGTACCCAGGACCGGGTGTCAGTCGGCGACACGCTACAGGAAAACTGGGTATGACTTTCGGTATGGCATGAATGGAACAGGAATGATCGAGTATGTCGCACACACGCACTATAATCGGCTATCCACGGCTTCTTGGCCAACCGGGTCTTCATATGCGCTATGAACTGCGCCCGCTCTGCTGCCTCCCGTTCGGGGTTCCGTAACGTGAAGCTGTGAATAGACTGAAGGAGTTTGTGAGTAGATCGGGTTGAAACGCGAAGAGGTATGTACATTGAGCTCAGACTCCAAACGGTGGCGAAAGTCTTTATAAAATTGCGGATCGCGGAACTTGGCCTTGTCTTGCTCGTCAAACGTATCTGATCCTTCAACTCAAGTTACGTTCGTCGGAAGGCTTGGCAAAACATACAATTAGCGCTACCAGGATCACGCCCCGTCATCTCGGCCAGCTTGTCGGCGAAGAACGGCGTCGCCAGCCACGTCTTTCCCCGCACGAAATTGTACAGCGTCCCGACGTGCGGCTGAAGCGCCGGAACTATCTGTAAAGCCGACGAACCCTGCAACGACCACAGTCGTGAATGCTGATGCCAAACGACGCACTGTAACCAACTTACGATGCCGATCACGCCGACCCGTTTGTCCTTCCAATCCCTGATGCCCTCCCGCCAATCGTCCGTATCCCAATCCGCGGAATGCATCAACATTCCCCCGAACGTCTTGAGCCCTGGAATGTCTGGCCATGACCACCTGCTCAAACCACCCGCACCGCAAAACACAAAATCGGCGGTATCCTCGAATACCTCGTACGAGGGGGTTTCCGAGGTGTGTCCGGAACACGGTCGACGGATGCGCAGCAGCCACTTGCCGTGCGCTTCATCGTAGCGTGCGTGGATAAGCTCGTGTTGTAGCTTGAGGTAGCGTGCGAGGTTGTATTTCTCGGCCACGCGCTCGAGGTACGCGCGGATCTCGGGCCCTGGCGCATAAAAGGAGGACCAATCGGGCTGGATAGATGAATGCGTGCATGCATGAAGAATGATGTTGACTCACATTGTCCTCGAACGTCAATTGGTACTTTGCTCGCAATCAGAGGCAAGCGTGTTCCAAAGTAGACCAAATACGCACCGTGTGGGAAGGTATATCGCACGACAAGCCCTGGGGAAGGGTCAGTGTCACGCACTGCCTAGCATATAGAGCCACGAACAGGGTACCTGTTGGAATACCATGTGCCCCCAACGCCTGCGTTCTTCTCGTAAATGGTCAGGTCGAGGTTCTTCACCTTCTGAGGGAATCTAGTATATTGGGGCTCGGAGGGTTGTCATACGATTCAGGGTAGTAGAAAAACGGACCGAATTCCAGCAGTAATACCGCTGAAACCAGCCCCAATGATGACTACTTTCATGGGCCGGTCCTCATCGATGGGAAACTCGCCCAACGTATACGGGGGACGATGGTAGATGACATTACCCATTGCGATTGAATCGCTTCCTAGAAGAAAGAGGTTCAGGTCGAGGAACAAGGTTGGAGGTACACGATATGCCACACTATTATAGCTCGATCGGTGTCAGTTCATGAATTGCCTGTAGAACCACGGGTACCGACCAGGGAAAACGCATCCTAAGGGCGTAAGGTGAAACGGGGTGGGATACCACTAGCATGGGAAGAAGCGCCAAAAGAAAAGGTCAAGTTATTTCCAGCCCTGAATCAATGGGGAATGCGTGAGAAGAAAAATGAAATGAATGGTGACACAAGTCATTCGAAAGGGATGGAAGCCCCGATGAAATGTGGGGCGAACAACGCTGGACAGCGCCGTTGCTCTGATCGTCAAGTTCAGGCAGATCATGACGCGTTCAAGCGACGGATTATCTCAGCTATAAAGTACTTTGGGAATGGATTCGCGCTAGCAATAATGCTCTAGGGTGGCATGGTGTATGATTAGACGATAAAAATTAAATGTAGATTAGAGACTAACTGCGGCTTTTAGCCAGGGACTCGATGCTCCATTTAGAGCGAAGTTCCACCGAGTACTTATCATGGTCACCAACAAGGAACCTATGCATAGAAGCCCAAGCGATCATGGCGGCATTGTCTAGTGACCCCATGAGCAGACGCGACGAGAAAACGCAGAGTATAACATACCCGTACAAAGCTCGACTGGGGGATACACAAGGGATATTTTATGGTCGGGACTGTAGTCGTCCAATGCTTCCCGAAGCCTAGGCATGTCTGTGAGTGGACGTCACGGGAAGGATGAACTGGTGTACCTCGCCCTGAGAAATGCATTGCTGGCTACGCCACCGCTAGCAACGACATGCTGTACTTTGACGCCTTCTTTCTGCAACATGGCATGGCACTGTACGACCTTGGCGCAGAGTTGCCGGGCTGCCGCGTCCTGGAAAGCACGACCGAGGGCGCGTCGGTGGGCATCCGTGAGCGCTGTTTCTGCTCTGAAAATATATCGTTCTACGGCCGAGTGGAGGCCGCTGAAGGAAAATGCCAGTTCACCTGGCATGGGGACGGCGAACGGAGGTATGTCCGGGACGTCGGGGTCGGCATGGTCGGCGCGACAAAATTCCTCGAGGGCAGCAGCCGGGCCTCGCGCGCCCCATGGCATCTTCAACATCCGAGCGACCTTGTCGTACGTGCGACCGACGCTCTCGTCGACGGTATTGGCGAGGATGCGAAACGAAGAATGGGAGGTTGCGAGCACGAGGAGCGTGTGACCACCGGATATCAGCAAGGTGAGGAATGGAAATTGAGGGCAGTCCTCTGCGGGGGAGGTGAGCAGCGGGGTGAGGGCATGCGCTTGCTGAGCACCAATGGTGCGTTATGAGAAGAGAGTGATGAGACAGGTTGCGAAAACTTGCCATGTGATGGACGCCAACGAGTGGTTTACCGAGGGCAGCAGCGAGGGTCTTGGCAGCATTAGACCCGACGCTTAGGCAACCGCCGATGCCTGCGTGCCGATGTGAGTTGTGAGAAATGAGTGCGGCCGTTCGAGCTCACCGGGACCCCTGGTGAAAGCGATGCCGTCGATGTGTTGCATTGACAGGCGAGCTTCCTTGAGCGCTCTTTGAACTGCAATGGGCTACGAAACGAAACGATTAGGACGAGATGGACGGTACGCGGCTAAATGGGTACCATGTTGTGTTGGTGGCCTTCGATCGCCACGGTGGGGTGAATGCCGCCGAAATTTTCATGTCTATGCACGCGTGAGTCGAGCACGAGCCCGCAGACGAGACGAGCATGCACGCACAGGTGATGTTGCTTGATGACAATGTTGGATAAAATTTGGCGTGACGAGGACACGACGGCTGCGCAAGTATCGTCCGCAGAGCTCTCGAACGCGAGGACTGTGAAATACCTGGATTTGAGACCTGAACGCGGTTAGAATCACGCTGAATCTAATTCAGAGAAGGCTGTCGTACGTTGTGGTCGTACTACTGAAATCATGATGCCAATAACACAGCCACGACCAAATCGAGCGTTCCGTTTATCACAGTACATTTCGTGTCACCGCTCGATATGTGATCGTCCTTGTCCCCCGACCATGTCCACCCCCCTCCCAAAGCTGCCCATTCCCCCCCTCCAGGACACCTGCAAACGCTATCTCGCCGCGCTCCGTGGCCTGCAGGACGACGACGAGCACGCCGCGACCACCCGCGCCGTCGAGGCCTTTCTCCGGGGCGACGGCCCTGCACTACAGACGCGTCTGCAGCAATGGGCCGCCGACAGAGCGAGGTACGTCCCTGTCCTTCTCGCACCACCCAGATATCGACCCGCCATGTAGCTACATCGAGGATTTCTGGTGCGTCACGAGCCCGACTCTGCCTCTTGGCGGTGTGCCCACTCTGCCCCGATAGGTATGAAAGTTACCTGTCACACAGCGACCCCGTCGTCCTTGCGCTGAATCCATTCTTTGTCCTCGAGTGCGTTTCCAGTTCCCCCCTCTGATCCATCTCATCGTGTACAGGAACGACCCTACCGCCGATCGCGGTTCCCAGCTTCCCCGCGCTGCATCCCTCATCATCTCCTCCCTCGGTTTCGTCCACGATCTCCGCGCTGGCCTCCTCAGCCCCGACACCGTCCGCGGCCGCGCCCTCGACATGGACCAATACACCCGCTTGTTCGGCACTGCGAGAATCCCGACTCAGGTACGCCTTCACATCACCCGTGCCCATCACCGATCACTGATCGTCGGCTTCAATACCCAGAGAGGGTGCAAGATGGTCGTCAACGACGCCGCCCGGCACATTGTCGTCCTCAGACGAGGCCAATTCTGTACGTCTTCGTCTTTCCTCGTCGTTCGTCGCTCAACTCTATGGTCAGACTGGTTCGACGCGCTCGACGAGGAGAATCGGCCTCTCTTGACCGAACGCGAGGTCCTTCGCCACCTCCAGGCGATCGTCCAAGATGCTGACAAGACCCCCATCACAGAGGTACATTCACTTTATCCATGATCGCTGATATGCTATATACCGTACCCAGGCCGCGCGCACCGCCATCGGCGTCCTTACGACCGAGAACCGCAAGACCTGGTCTCGCCTTCGTCTGGCCCTCGCAGAGGATCGTACCAACGCCGCCTGTCTGCATCTCATCGACGACGCTCTGTTCGTTGTCTGTCTCGACGATGCAGCGCCTGCACGCGAAGGTGTCGACCAACGGAACAACCACACCAACAATGGAGAGGATCTCGCCGCACTCTGCGCCAACTTTTTGTGTGGCACCTATGACCTTCGCGAAGGCGTGCAGGTTGGAACCTGTACCAACCGTTGGTATGACAAGGTGCGTTCCGTATTCGGTCGGTCATATTTACGACTAACTCGAAGCCCAGCTTCAAATCATTGTTTGCGCAGACGGTGCCGCTGGCATCAATTTCGAGCATACCGGCGTAGACGGCCACACCGTCCTCAGGTACTCAACCCTTGCCCTTCATCCATTCTTGCACTCACGGGTAGATTAGATTCGCAGCTGACGTATATACAGACGCCCTTATGCTATTGGCTCGCTCCATCAACCCGTCCGCGCCAACGCTCTTCCGTGCCCCTCTTTCCCCGCACGCCAGGTCATACAAGCCACCGAAATCGAATCCTGGCCATGGGCGCTCTACCGTCGCCGCCAGTCTTGTCAAGTACGACACCAGTCCCGCCAAGCTGATTTGGACGCTTACCCCTCAAATCCGTGTCGGGATTCGTTTTGCCGAAACGAGGCTTAGCGACTTGATCTGCCAAAACGACTGTCAAGCGCTCGAATTCAAGGGGTACGGCAAGAACTTTATTACCAGCCATGGCTTGAGCCCCGATGCTTTTGTCCAAATGGCGTTCCAGGCGGCGTACTTTGGCTTGTACGGTAAGTCGGAATAGGTCGATGTTGATCGGCTAAATAGATCTTGCGTAGGACGAACGGAATGTACGTACGAGCCGGCGATGACCAAGGCATTCCTGCACGGTCGCACGGAGGCGATTCGAACCGTCCAGCCAGAGAGCGTAGAGTTTACCAAGGTGGACTTGGTCTCGCGCGTTGGTTTTGCACGTCTCACATGTTTTCGCAGACGTTTTTCTCAGAGGCGTCCAACGAGCAAAAGATCACTGCCCTCCGCCGAGCGTGCGAACGCCACGTCGCGTTGACGAAAGAGTGTAGTCAGGGCCTCGGGCAAGACAGGCGAGTTCTGAAAGGACGCCGGAAATGAAGCTGACAGTCAAGCCAGGCACCTTTACGCACTATACTGTCTCTACCGACGTCAGCTTAGCGGCAACCTTGACCCTCTCCCAGACGATCCCGTGCCAAGCGGGGCGACATGCCAGTCGTTGCCGTCGATCTTTGCTGACCCAGGCTGGAATTTGCTCGGCACGTCGATTATATCGACGTCCAACTGCGGCAACCCCGCTCTGCGCCTTTTCGGATTCGGTCCTGTCGCCGCGGACGGATACGGGATCGGGTATATCATCAAGGAGAACGGGATTAGCATGTGAGTGCGACGCGTTTTGCTGATGCGTTTCTATACCGACGTTATCTAGCGTGGCGTCCTCCAAGCATTTACAGACGCGCCGTTACCTGGACACGTTGCAGAGCTACTTGGTCGAGGTGCAGCGCATTCTGGTGCAGCTGTACCTGTCTGCCAACGAACGACCTGCGCCGTTTGTCGACCACTCGGGCGTCTTGCGGG
>JBBPMV010000854.1:0-11097 GCA_038090495.1 Heimioporus retisporus | reverse complement strand
GGTTGCTCTTCACCCTGTCCAAAAACTCTTGCCGGCACTTGGAGTGCCTGACGTGCTCGACACGGAGGTTGACACGCTTCTCAATGTACCGGTTCCCAACGACCTTGTAGACGATGACGCCGACGGCATGTGGCGTCACGTTGTAGACGATGCCAGTTCGTCTGCGAGTCATCAGCACCCCAGTGCTCGAGCAGGTGTTGGACGCACCCGTGGTAGTATTTGTGGGGCATGCCCTTTTGTTGAGCGGCGTTGGCCTTGATGTCGACGATGTCACCGACGCGGTAGTTGATGAGGTAGGTCGACAATTTAATGGGGCCGTGCTCTGTTGTATGCGTTGGTACACTACGCTGCCCAGCAGGTGCGACACGCACCCTTGAAGCCCCGCTTGAACATGTGGCGCGTACGCGCTCGGTAACCGAAGGAGTGAGGCATCTTGCGTGCTGTGTTGTCGCTGTGAGAAACGACCTCGAGACGGGCGTTGGAGTCACTTACGATGGTGTCGGCGTCGTCGAGGTCGGTGTTGTGGATGATGATGTCGAATGTGTATGATCCGGGTATCTCCGGGTGGCTTGAGTAATACTGTATAGTTGTGGCGCACACGCCAGAGTGCATCCCAGTACCCAGGACGGCACCACATCCTCAAGAAAAATGCCTAGGTACCGTCCTCGTCGTGCACAACGACGACCATCCAGCTGATTCTTTCCCCACAGGGCACCGCGGAACCATAACAAGACGTGAGTCTCGACGTCGCCGTGGTCCTCCAGAGCGTAAGGGTACTTATTTGATATCAGTTACAAGGTCCCTCGTCGTCCGTTCGGTTCAGCTCGTCTCGATGCCGAGCTAAAGGTAAATCCTCGTCTCCCACCACATCGATCCAGCGCTCACCTACGGGTCCAGCTTGCTGGCGAATACGGTCTCCGCAACAAACGCGAGATCTGGCGTATCGGTCTCGTCCTCTCCAAAATCCGTCGTGCCGCACGTGAGCTGCTCAAGCTGGACGACAAGGACCCAAAGCGTCTCTTCGAAGGCAACGCCCTCATCCGTCGTCTCGTCCGCATCGGTGTGCTCGACGAGACACGCATGCGGCTCGATTACGTGCTTGCGCTCAAGGTCGAGGACTTTTTGGAACGCCGGCTGCAAACGCAGGTGTTCAAGACCAACCTCGCCAAAAGCATTCATCATGCTCGTACGCTCATCCGACAACGCCACATTCGGTAAGCCCAGCCCAGTGTCCAGCCCTGTCCTTTTGTATGGTGCTCACCGATCAACAGCGTTGGAAAACAGATAGTCAACGTTCCCTCATTTGTCGTCCGTCTCGACTCTCAGAAACACATCGACTTTGCACTCACGTCACCGTACGGAGGTGGACGTCCAGGTCGTGTCAAGCGCAAGCGGGCTGCTGCTGCTGCAAAGAGAGAAGAGGGTGGCGACGAAGAGGAGGAAGAGTAAACGTCTTTTCTTATCTGTTCATCTACTTATCCCAGGCTCCCATGTCCATGTCATTCTTCACCGTGATGTCCTTTGCATGACATGTGCCAGAAAAACGCACACCATGAACTGTATACTCTGGCTTGCGCTTGTGAGGCGTGATTTAGATAACGACAACTCAAATCCGAATTCGATCCGTCACACGACCAGCCTCGTGAAACTCCGCTCATACCAAGCCATCCCCTGACTTCCGTGTTTCTCCCCAACACCATGACGGACGTGTTGTCGGTTCAGCACCCTCCAGCATGTAAGCATCCACCATACACTTGCACGACGGCGGCATCGTACTGATCCATCGAAGTAAGAGTCGGCGGTCGCCGCCTCTCCATCAGCGCCCGTCCCAAACCCCACTCGACAGCGTACGTCCACTCGCAGTCCAACTTTGCGCACATTCCTAACACCACGCACGACAGGGGTACGACCTCGCCCGCACACCTCCGCAGCCCCACAGCGACAGACTACCCCCGCCCCGCCGCAGCTGCGCAAAGCGCGGAAGGCGCAGCAGCAGACCCCCCACTACCGCCACCCCCCCACACCGAAGAAGAACCGCCCAAGAAGGAAAAGAAGCCCCACGGCGGTCACGACCAGCACCGCCTCCGGGAGAGCGTGTACCGCAAGCTCGAGACGACGGTGCCGTCCAAGGACCATCTGCACGCCAGGCATGCGTTTGGCGCGGGGGGCAGGATCGGGCAGCCCATGGGCAGGGCGCTGTCGGTCTGAGCGTTTTTTTTTGTTGGCGTTTGAAAAGCGAAGAATGTGATTTGATGTACGTTTGGCTGACTCGTCGCAGGGTGCGTGTGTGTATGTAATGTATGGCTCGATCTGTAACGGCTCCGGAATCGCAATGTGGCTCTAGTGCAGGTAATTTTATCGTCGACGAGGGGCCGAGTGGATGATCGCGCAGTAGTACACGCCAAGACGCGGAAGCCACAGTGAACGAAGAGGAATTGATCAGTCAATTTTTTTCTTGGTGACTAAGTGTATCAAGTCCGGGGACGGGGGAGATTCCTGGCCGGTAGGCCACCCGTGAGATCTAGACATGAAAACACTAGTTTCAAAACTCCGGAATTTTTTATAACTTTATTCTTTTTTTTTTCTGGTCGGTCCGGGATGCGATGTGCAGACGTTGTTTGAGTTGAATGGTATCATTGATATCACATTCCAGCAAGCCATTGAGGTGCTACAATAGAGAGAAGGATACAGCAGTATATTTACTTACGATTTCCTGCTGCCCAACCTAGCTGAAAAAGAGCATAATCACTCTCAGTGACTTCCCACTGAATAATCATGCTCAAATGATGGATAAGGCCGGATAAGGAGGTGGACATTTCGCTGATAGCCTGCCTGCCTAACTCGGTGGACACCGGCATATAGTCAGGATCACGATCATACTAGATTCGCATAAATGAAGCCGCCTGTGGGATAGGGTGATGGGTAAACTATGAAGGCGTACGTAGTGTGTATGTGCGAAGGGCAAGAAATAGGCGACAGTAACATCCGGTCCCCCCATGTAGAGTGAGCAATGATGGCGTACGGACTACAAGTGCGGGATGTACTGCGTCCACAGAATGACCTCTTGTGCAGAGGGGGGCAGAGAGCGCAGACTGGCGAGCATGAGCCCTACCAGCAGCAGCCGGGACAGGGCACTGGCGATGGAAACGAATAAAGCAGTTGCAGTGAAAAAATTTTCCGTGAACTTTGGGACAAAATCTTCAATGCATACCCATGCCATGCCTATGGAAACGTTGACGAGGGGTCCTCCAGATAATGTCACCGACGAGACACGCCACAATGTGGTCTCGATCATGGTCGGAAATGGGTAATTCCAAGCGATCGTGTGCAGTGCCCCGAATATGGTCCATGATAGCAACAGTGCAAAAATCTCGGCCATTTTCGGTGTCACTGCAGGTTGTATAAGATCACCAAATGTTCTGTGTGATCCGATCGTCAAAGTATCCTATTGACATATGACAATGCATTGAGGTCAGGAGTTCGCAATCGGAATATTAATCGATACCCACCGGCAACTTTTCATTCAATATACCGTATGTCTGCCGTTTGCTTTCATGACGACCGACATAATTGCGTGCATAAAATATATATGGTGTCTCAGCGCAGCGTGGCTTGTTCCACCAAAAGCATAACAGGGGGATTGCAACCAATGCCAAGCAGACCGTATCTAGCTCGATGAGCGTCACAGTAAGGTGATTTGCAAGCCGAACGGTGATCTGGATAGTGAACCACGACAGTTGGGCGATCAGGATAGCCTTCGCTAAAGCGTCAGATGTGCTCTTGTCCTTGATTTCATCCTCCGTGACCTCTAGGTTGACAATGTCAATTGGTGGAGCCGGTATAATCAGGGAGCGTTCTTCAACTCCCGCCAATTTCTTCACTTCGGCTACTGGACTTGCTGTTTTCCCTTCCACGAATGATATGAATTCCTCCTCCTTTATTTCCGTAATGGCCATCCCATCTGCAAGGGCAAAGCCACCATTGAGCAGAAAGTGACTGTGAGTCATTGTCCACCAGGCTTTGTACTTGGGATCTGAGAATAAATGGGTATATCAAATGGCTGTAGTGTGTTGAAAACGCACTCATGCGAATACGTTCAGTTATGCCCTTTGCTACTTGCCATTCCTCACTCGCAAATGCCATGATGAGCTCTGGAAGAAAGAAGGCGAGCGCTATCAAGGACAGTCTATGCAGCACGTTTCGTACCCAGCGGTGAAGGCGGGGATGTGACTTAGGCGATCCGTCGTCAGGAAGAGGGAGAGTTGGATGGATCGTGTACCAGACGCAGATCAATATGGTGAAGCCACAGTTCCCTAACAAGCTCCACACGCTGCGGTAGTTGCAGACTGTTGCATCATACAAGGGCAATGGAGTGGTAGTTGTGTTTGTTGGTGCAGCATTGACAAGTTGGAGAAGCCAGATGAGAGTGAGTAAACAAAGACACATGTCGGGTTGGGGTGCACAGGGCTGCTTCGAGTGATTCGCTTATATCCTTTGTAGTGTTGGCCTACATGTGCCTATGATGTGGCCAGGCTGCGCATCGGTGAAATGGCAATGGCCTTTGATATCCGGCCTTAGACCGGCCATCAGCAAGAAAGTGAAAAATTTTTTTGAGCTTGTTCTACGCTAAATTGAACTAACACTGTGGGAAGTAAAATCATTTATAATCAGTGGCAATGACACTGATCACACCACTGTCAGATTTTTTGTGATTTAGGATGGGTTTGAATTATGGTTGAAATGTAATTCCTACATTCTGAATTTTAAATGGTGTTTGAATTTTACATACAAGCATTCTGATTGGATCTAGTCACTGTAACAAAGTAACTACACTGGTGGATGTTCACATGTAGCAAATACAATTTGAGCACAATATCCAATTTGTGAGGACTGGTTGGGGATTGAGAAATTTTGATAAAGTGGAACACACATACAGCAGTCTGTGTCTGGTATCAGTGAATGACAATAAAATGGTCAGTGAATGTGTGATGCTCTCATGTGGTTGAAAAGGGTGGTGGAAAGGTGTGACTACACTATAAATGTGCTTGTGCTGATAGCTTGACAGTATCCATGCACACAAGAGCACAACAGTGTGATTTCATCAGCAAACCAGCCTTTATCTGTCCAGCATTGGACAGACTGGACCATACTAGACAGTCCTCCAGCTTCTCCAGCTACATTCCCAACTGGCTAGAACTGGACAAGTCTGTTATGATTCACCCCTATTCTTTTCTCTTTGTCATTTGTGTTTGTCATCATTGGCTTAACCCGATGCTTCCACTTCGATAGAGTGCTCTAGAACATGCAACGTGTTCGTTGCACACCTTTATCTTGTTATCTTTACTTCCTTCTTCCTTTTGAATATTCTTCACTTAGTCATAGTTGTTCCATAACCTTCTATGACCTTCCATTGTACAGTATATAAGTCTAAGTACTTCATCTCTTGTACCTTAGCTTAGTTCTGCTCAATCTACCTTGTTCCCCCTTTGCTCCCCTCATCGAAACTTGCTGCTACCTCTTCGGTAGGCAGACTTAACCTTGAACCACCTGCTATACATCCTAGCGGGAAGAACCCTTGACCCTAGTGGCAAGTACTTCATCGACACCTTGAACCCTTGACCCTACATTCTAGTTCTTTGAGCCTACGCTCGTTCCTACCCAGACCAAGCGTAACAGAAAAGGTCTTCATCCAAGACTGGTTGTCCAATCAAGGCCAGATCCTCACAAAGTGCAATAATTTTCTCTATATGCACTCATGCATCTCCCCCATCTTTCAGCTTGAGTTCCCTGAGCTGACAGTGCATCTCAGCACCAATGACAACTGACTGCTTCTTGAAGAGGTCACTCAGGACAGTGAAATACTCATGAGCAGAGCTTTTGCCCACAAGACAGACAAACAGGATATTGGGGAGAGTGGTCACCATCCAATGGCACACCTTTGAGTCCTTTTTGAGCCAGGTTGGGTAGTTTTTCTCATACTCCTCAACTGCCTTCTTCTCCTCTGTACTAGATGCCGTCCATCCAGCTGATTTTCCTACCACCAGATCTATGGGTTTCGCCATGCTGCCATCAAGATACCCTTCAAGGCCCCAACTCCTAACAGCAAGCTGTAGGCAGACCTTCCAGGTGGTCCAATCCTTACCAGATGCATCCAACTTCAGTAGCTTAATCTTGTCTGAGTTAGTTGTAGACATCCTGATGAATATATGTGCAATTCAATATGAGGATATATGCATGATCAGCTAGAGCACAGGGCTCATAAGCTGTAGGAATGCTCAGTACTAGATGGAGTCTGTGACTAGTAGATTGCACCTGTAGGAATGCTCTACAGGGTATAAGTACAATATGCAAGTGTCAAGTAGAGTGTCTCACCTCAGTACTAGACAGAGTCTGTGACTGAGGTGTAGATGTGATGAAACAAAGATTATCTACCTGATGATTATGTAATATGGCTGTAGCCAAGTCCATTTGAGTCTATCATACAAAGTCCAAAACACAACACAAATCTGGTTCCTCCACCTACCACTTGTTACACTTGGTCCGGATAGGAACGAGCGTAGGCTCAAAGAACTAGAATGTAGGGTCAAGGGTTCTTCCTGCTAGGATGTATAGCAGGTGGTTTGAGGGTAAGTCTGCCTACTGAAGAGGTAGCAGCGAGTTACGATGAGGAGATGAAGGGGAACGAGGTAAGATTGAGCAGAACTAAGCTAGGGTACAAGGGACAAAGTACTTAGGCTTATATACTGCGCAATGGAAGGTCATAGAAGGTTATGGAACTACTATGACTAAGCAAAGAATGTTCAAAAGGAAAGAAGAAGCAAAGATAACAAGATAAGGGTGTGCGGCAAATACGTTGTATATTCTAGAGCACTCTATCGAAGTGGAAGCATTGGGTTAAGCCGATGGTGACAGGTAAGAATGACAAAGAGAAAAGAATAGGGGCAAATCGTAACATTACCCCTGGAGTACATTCGAAACTGCAGTGAGAAACAAGAGGTAAAAGAAGAAAACAAACTAGAGGTCCATGCAACGATCACCGCCAGAGGAGCCAGTCATGTTAGCAACAGCTGAGGCATCATAGTCAGGGTATCCCCATTCTTCATCGATGTTGAGAGATCTGTCAGCTGGCATACCAGAGAGGTGACGAAGTTTGGCATTAGAATGGGGGAGGCGTTGACGATGACGATGACCGGAGGGAGGGGGAATGGGGAGTGGAGTGTGAGGAACTGGGGGAGAGGAGAGACGTTGCACAAGAGGGCAAGTGGAAGTGGAAGAAGAGGAAGTACGAGATCCACGAGAGCGATGGGAGGACCGAGATGAGGAGGAAGACGAAGAGGGAACGAGGGGAATGGGAGACCAGCAACAGAGGAGGGGGCATTGATATGCTGAATGGCCGGGGGCATGTTGGTTGCAATGACGGCAATGATAATAGACACAGTTAGCCCGGATGTGAGAGAGGCGATGGCAATGGAAACATGCGTTGTTGTAGAGGGGGTGGGTCTCTGGTAGAGGACAGTTCCTTTCACCTTCCCATGCTACTTCTGTTTGTTCGATGGAAGCAAGCTCCTCAAGGGTCAAGGGGGCACTAGAAGCCTTGGGGGATTGTTTGTCAGCGTTAGATCTCATGTTTAAATGTTCCACATAGTGTTGAATGTCTGAAGTTAGATCATCCATCTCCAGTTGGTGCATGGTGGATATGACGAGCTCTTGGATGGTGTGGTGGGTTTTGGTGATGCGGAAGGTGTGGTGCATGCAGGCGGTGTCATCGGCAATGAGGTCAGCATAGGAGCACAGGTGTGAAAGTTCAATGTACATACGAAAGAGAGAATAAAGGGGGGAGGAGGGATCTAAGTGGTTTCGGAGGGCAATACAAAGGTTAGAATTGTCAAGAAATGCGAGCATACATCCCTGTTGAATGGAAGAGAAAGGGTCACAGTGTAAACGAGAAGCAAAGCAAGGGGGGTTGACAACAGGTTTGGTGGTGATGGGGGAGGGAGGCCACGGGCCATCCCAAGCATGGTCTAGGGTTTCAAGGCAAGGGAGTTCGGGAGGTGGGTTCCAGCCAGCGTCCACTTCGATGGAGGAAGAGCGACTAGGGGTGGTGTTGGGCATTGTGGTGAGATGATGGTGGGTGGAAGGATGAAGGGAAAATGGAAGGGTGGAGCTTCTTATAGTCTAGGAGGATTTCCTTGGCATGTTTGAACTCTGATTCCGGAAGCCAGGAGTCTTCTTCGGCTGAGTATCCTTTCCATTGGATCAAGAAGCGTCGGTTGTTTGGGGTTCCCTTGTGTCGGATCACCTTTTCCATCTCATACTCTTCTTCTCCATCGATGAGGTCAGGTGGGGGAGAAGGGAAGTTCAGGCCATGTACGTCGTTTTTGCAATAGGGTGATAAGAGAGAGGCATGAAACGTGTTGTGAATTTTCCAGGTATGGGGGAGGCAGAGTTTGTAAATGAGCGGGGATAGTACCTGGACGATGGTAAATGGGCCTTCTCACTTAGGAGCGAACTTTGGATGGGAAGTAAGGCGTTTCAGGTTGCGGGCTTCTAGCCAAACCTTGTCACCTTTATGAAAGGGAGTGAATTTACTGTGAGAGCGAGCTTTCATGACTTGTCTAGCAAGTTCATGGGCTGCCAGAGCTTCGTCTCGAGCAGCGAAGAGGGCTTTCAGTCGTTCTTCAACTGCTGGGAGGTTGGATTCGATAATGACAGTGGGGAGGGGATGAGGTTCGAAACCGTAAGTGAGGAAGAAGGGGGATTTGCCGGTTATGGAGTGAGGGCAGTGGTTGTGGGTGAATTTGGCGTGGGAGATCATCTGGGGCCATGTGGAGGGAGAGTTGCCACAGAAGATGCGGAGATAAGTTTCAATTTCTTGGTTGACACGTTCCGTTTCTCTGTCGGACTGAGGATGATAGGCAGTGGAGAGGGAGAGGTCATATCCAAGGAGTCGTCCGAGTTCTTTGGCAAAGGTGGAGGTGAATTGGGGACCACGATCCGAGATGATTTTGTCATATAAACCAAACTGAGTGTAAACCTTGTGGAAAAAGAGGGAGGCAATCCCTTTGGTGGAGATGGATTTCTTCGTAGGGCAGAGAATCACCCCCTTAGTAAGCCCATGGTCTACCACAACCAAAAGACTGTCAAAGCCATCAGAGAGAGGGAGGTCTGTGATCAGGTCACAAGAAACCTGTTGGAAGGGGCGAGAACAGGAAGAGGAAATGGGGCAGAGGGGGGGAACGGTGGGGTGGGTGTTGGCCTTCGCCGACTGGCAAGAGGTGCAGCCTTCGACATACTTCCACACGAATTGGGCAAGGCCAGGCCACCAAAATTCGGAGCTGACAAGTTGGCGAGTCTTCAAATAACTGGGGTGGCCAGTGGCAAAATGATCATGGTGTCATTCTATGACAGATTTCCTGAGGTCGGGGGGGACATAGGCGCGGCCTTGGTAGGTGAGGACGCCAGCGTCATACTGCCAGTCAGAGAGTCAGGAGTGGAAGCGAGCAGGGACATCGCCAGTAGTGGCACAAAGTGCATCAAGTACTAGGGGGTCGGAGGCAGAGGAGCAGGCTAACTTCTCCTGAAGGGCAACATCAATGACATTGACAAAGAGGGAGTCTGGAAGGAGGGTGACATTATCATTGTCATCATCAGTAGCAGGGAGGAGGTCGGGGCGATGAGAGAGGGCGTCAGGAGCAGCGAGGGAGGTTCCAGGAACATGGGTGAGGCAGAGGTCAAAGTCTGAGATGTCAAGCAACCATCGAGCCTGTCGATGATTCAGCTTCTGAGGTTGGCAGAAGTAAGTCAGGTTCTTGTGATCAGTGAAGACTTGAACCTGGAAGGGGGATCCCTGGAGATAGTGTTGCCAGGCTTTGAGACCATGAATGACAGCAAGGAGTTCACAGTCATAGATGTCGTAGTTCTGTTCTGTGGGGGAGAAGGATTGCGACAAGTAAGAGCAAGGGTGCCAGTCGCCATTAGTGTCCGTTTGAAGGAGGACTCCTCCAGAGGCATATTTGGAAGCATCAGTTGCGATGGCGAAAGATCTGGCGGGGTCAGGGAGGTGTAGGATCGGCTGAGAGAGAAAGAGCTTTTTCAGCTCGTCGAAGGAATCCTGGCAGGAAGGGGACCAGTTCCAAGGTTGGTTCTTCTTGGTGAGGTCAAGGAGCGGGCGGGCGACATTGGAATAGTTTGGGATAAAACATTGGTAGAAATTGGCAAAGCCAAGGAAAGAGTGCACGTCCTTGACTTTAGAGGGTGTTGGCCATTCTCAAATACCATCGAGTTTGACTGGGTCCATGGCAAGTTCATCTGGGCGAACGATCATGCCCAGGTATTCGACCTCAGAGGCTGCAAACTTGCACTTCTTGAGCTTAAGGTGAAGGTCGAGTTCTTGCATACGTTGTAGAACGCGTTTGGTGCATTCCTTGTGGGTCTTGGGATCGGGAGAGAAGATAAGGAGGTCATCCATATAAATGATGAGCCATCCTTCGGCAATCATGTCTCTAAAGGAGTCGTTCATGAATCGTTGGAATGTCGCAGGGGAATTGCAAAGCCCAAAGAACATGACGGTGGGTTCAAAGAGGCCTTTATGGGTGATGAAGGCCGCTTTCCATTGGTGTCCGTCCTTGATGCAAACGTTGTTGTAACCCCAGCGGACATCAAATTTGGTGAAGACTTTAGCTCCCTTGAGCTTGTTGACGAGGTTGGAGATGAGGGGGAGGGGGTAAGCATCTCGAACAGTATGTTCATTGACGTATCAGTAGTCTTGGCAGGGATGGAGCCCTCCATCCTTCTTTTTGACGAAGAAGAGGGGGGCAGCTTGGGGAGAGTTCAATGGGCGGATCTTTCCAGCTGCTAGGTTTTCGTCGAGAAAGGCTTCAGTCGCTGCCTTTTCATCAGGAGAGAGAGGATAGAGTTTGCCGATTTTTGGGGTGAAGGATTTGTCAAGGTTGATCTCGTGGTCGTAGGGTCGGCTGGGGGGTACATGGTCGGTTGCTTCCTTTGAGAAGACAGAAGCGAAGTTGGTGTATTCCTGCGGAAGAACTGGATTGGGTTTCGCCTTCTCAGTGGCCATAGCAAGTTCAGTGGCAGTGGTGA
>JBBPMV010000853.1:0-11103 GCA_038090495.1 Heimioporus retisporus | reverse complement strand
GTCGACTGTTCTTAGATCTTGGCTATTCAGCTTAATTAACTTGTGGTGCTAACATGATGCCATGAGCCAAATTAGGCAAAATAAGGACTACAAAAGCCAGATAAAGATCAGTGTATATTTACTGATGAAGATCTTTGTAGAGGAAACTGTTGTCCTCGAGGAATGTGGCGACTTCAGATTTGATGGCGTCCGGTGACTCTGATTGCATGAAAAAGCCCATGCACAGTCCGAGCGCTGCTGAGCTCATGCCGTGCCTCCAGTTACAGAGGTACTGGTAGGCCTATCGAAGTGCCAAAGTTAGCCACAGATCGAGTGTTGATAGGATACGTACTGCTCCAACGCACTTGCTCGTCGGTGAGAGCTGGGAAATAAACCTCAAGTTCAGCTCAGGGAACACAACGGGTATGACAAGCGTAAGGAGGCTGACAATCATGTCTTTTGGGGTTGACCACATGTTAGATTGGGCACTGGCCCAGAGGCAGAGCGTAGGCATGATCTTGGATTTCCAGCCGTTCTGCCATGGGTCCTGCTTGAACCAACCCGGATTGAGACCGATCGAGTCAACGGACACGTTCGCTGACAGCTCTCCATGGTTGGCATGGACATTACTAGGTTCGCTCTTTACTTTTTTGAGCACCGGGTTTCTGATCGCGGTTACAGTGGTCTAATAATAATTGAAACGTGTGAACGTTTTGACCATGTTTTGTGTTGACGTACACACCTGGGTGGTTACACGGACTTCATTTTTCCCGTCCCCTACTTCTTCCATCACCGCGTCCACACCAGCACGATAATCAGCAGCCTCAGCAACAGATGGCATTGCACCCTCCTCGCGAGTATCAGCCCCAGTCTCGAGCAAGAGGTGCTCGTCCTGAGGTTCTGTTCGCTTTCTCTTGACTCCAAGGGAGTAACGACTGACTTGAGGAGGCAGCTCGGCTTCGTCTTCGATATCGTAGTAGTTTTCATACCATGGCGGTATTTGGCTCTCGGGGTCCTCAACCTCGACGGGAGAGTTGTTGGCAGAAAGTAGTGTCTGGTTTTCCTGCTCTTTAAAATGCGTAGTGATCGAGATGATGTTCTGCGTCGAGTATCAGGTGAGTTCCCCGATATTCTATAAGCAATGACTTACTGATTGTTTCTCGTTGGATAGAGCGGCCGCTCTTTCCATCTCGTCATCGATATCGTCACCAAAGGCACCAACTAGGTCACCTTGATCCTTATCACCATCCAAGCCCTCACCGTTCCTTATACCGTCTGTTCCATCAACTGATGTGTCATCAGTGAGTGGAGGGCCCGTCGCATCACTAACAGTTAAGGTTTTTGAGCTGGTGGCTATGGATGCTGTGCATCTGGGCGGTCATATCTTGCTTGCGTGAGAATCTTCACTCGGTAAGGGTTTCTCGAGACCAGCTGTGGATTTATCAACTAATTTTGCCCAGTTCTTGACCCTACCAGCCAATGCGCTCTTGGTTGAACTGTTAGGTGACCCGCGGTTGAGAAAAAAAAGTGTCGCTTCTGTTAGCAGTAGCATGTGCAGAAACAAGAACGTGCACCTAATTCTGCGTTTGTCACGGTTTACGCCATGTGGAGTCGGTGCGTATTTTCCCACTTGTGTCGCTGTCTCATGCTGAGCATGGGCAGCATCAATTGATTCGTGCAGTGCCATTTTCGTCTTGGCAGGCCGATTGCCTCCAGCCATGGCGTTGACATCACCACACTTCGCAGTGTTTCCGGAATCCTGCTGCTTGGCTCGAACTACAGTAAGTGTACACGCCTGATTAGTTGAAGCCCAAGTGAACTTACTAGCACTACCCAGTGTGTCGCCCTCTACGTTTGAATTCAGCTTGGGTAAGCCTGCAAGGGAACTTAAAGACCTTACCGTTGACTATTTCACCCCCAGATGCGGGGGCTCCCCGATTTTTCGCAGTTTTGGTGCGAGGATGCGCGGGTGGGCGGACAGGCTTTACCGGAGCTATGGCAATGGCTTGGTCAGTTTCCATTTTCCACTCCAGTTTACCCATTTGCTGAATTGCGGCTCTCGTCTTGATAGCCTTTTCTGCCTGTTGGTTGGCGATGGTTTCCTCGTCGGCCTGCTTCTCTGCTGGCGTCCATTTCTTGGCAGGGAGGTCTGGCAATCCAAGACGCTTTGATGCATTGGATGGCCGTGTTCTACGGGGTGAGATTGCCCTTGCAGTATTTGAGGACATGCTGCGTTCTAACGTGTCGAAAAGGCTAAAATGAATGTGGAAATAGTGGTGGGTTGAAAATGCTACCGTATTTTTGCTCCGAATATACTTACCCGATACGAATGAACCAGGGTAACTTTGCTGACACCACAGCCTTCAGGTTTTTACACTGGTCGGACTCTTATGTGGCCTCGAACGACGCTATTAACATACCCGTGCTCCAAGTGCCACCACTGGTTCAAGAACAAGTCAGGACTCACGCAACATTTCAATGTCAATCATGGTCCAACACGAGCCTGTCCTCCGACTCCAACAAACGAACAACAGCATATGTCCACCGAAGAATGTGCCAATTCGGATATGCACAATATGGACTGGCTTCCTCCAAGTCCTGGCGTATCAACACCCTTTGAGTCCCCAGCTGTTGAAACTGAATTCGTTGGCCCTGGGGACAAATTGTACTGGAACTATCATACTCTATTGGATGGTACGAATTGAGGTCATTCGGCATGTAGTTCCCTATCATCTAACACATTTACAGGTCGTCCATGCGATGCACGAGGAGCATTTTTGCCCAGAGGGACTTCTCCTCCTCCTCCCGAGAAAGCAGCTGACAACTGGTCACCCTTCGAGAGTCGGATGGAATTTGAGCTAGCCGACTTCCTGTTATGCAGAGCGTACCTCGAGTGGATCAAGACTATGTCGAAGAACTTACCAACGAGCAGGACACTCACGAAGAGGTACAACTCAGCTCGAAGGGACGAAGGACCACGCCAAAGAGGCGGACTAAGGACTGAGGGACTGAGGGACTGAGAGGTGACTCAAGAGTACGCTAGATTGCGCAGATTGAGAATAGAGTACATCGCAGTAAACGAATGGACTATATACCGGACGACGTGTAAGCGTAGAATGTCATGGAAAGAAAGAGAACAGAGGACGCGTCAGCGTCAAGTAAGTGGAGATGAGTAAAGATGCGCAGCATCGGAGATGAAAGATATGATAATCACAAAGATGTGCAAGAGGCACTCTAACGAAGTAAAGCGGAGAAAAGAAAGGAGAAAAGGATGTATATGAGCGGGACAGACAACTGTAACATTACCCCCCAACTAAGCCTTGAAGGCCCTGACCGCAAGAACAAGCAGGCAGGACTGTAATATTGAAGGTTCATTCTAACTACAATTGTCGAGAAAGGTGTGGAACTACCATTGCGACAACCTCCAGTGTCACAATTGAACCTTCAAGTGAACCTTTCTGCTTGGATGTGCAGGGAGACTGAATGTTCACTGAACATTCGGTGTACATTGGGCAAGCCACATATTTACTGACATCCCGCTGAACATTCAGTGAATGTTCAGACTGTCCGCTGTGTGTTTGCCATAACGACACCGAGTGTTACCACACCGAAAGCGTGGTCTTGTGAACGTTCAAGCCCACGTGTTTGGCCCGGATATAATCAGTTCTTGCCGCAGCCTGAACATTCAGTGAAAATCAAATAGACCGTTGTGTAATAAATGTACGTACCCTCCTGATGTGGCCTGAACATTCACTGTGTTTGCCCGGATATGGCCAGTTCTCGCCGCGCCGTACGTACTACATAGCCTGAATGTTCAGTAAATAACAAATGTGCCCGCACCCCCAACACGGCCTGAACATTCACTGTGTTCACCCGGATATAGCGATTTTTCGCCGCGGTATGTTACGCGGAGCGTACCTCAAGTAGACCAAGACTATGTCGAAGGGCTTTCCAACGAGCAGGACACTCACGAAGAGGTACAACTCAGCTCAAAGGGACGAAGTGACAAAGGACCACGCCAAAGAGGCGGACTAGGGACTGAGGAACTGAGGGACTGAGAGACAAGGGATGACTCAAGAGTACGCTAGATTGCGCAGATTGAGAATAGAGTACATCGTTGTAAACGAATGGACTATATACTCGGTGACACGTAAGCGTAGAATGTCATGGAAAGTAAAAGAATAAAGGACGCGTCAGCGTCAAGTAAACAGAAATGAGTAAAAGGGAACTAGGACGCGTCAGCGTCAAGTAAGCGAGAATGAGTAAAGATGTGCAGCATCGGAAATGAAAGAAGAACCACTAATGGTGTGCAAGTAGCACTCTATCGAAGTAAGAAGATGTGAGGAGGACAAAGAGAAGTAACGTGATCGGGATGAAGGTGAAGGAAAGAACAACTGTAACACGGTATACGTACTATGTAGCCTGAATGTTCAGAAAATAAGAAACATACATACCATCCTGACGTGGCCTGAATGTTCACCGTGTTCTGCTCGGATGTAACCAGTTCTTGCCGTGCTGTGCCATAGCCTGAATGTTCAGTAAATAACAAACGTACATACCCTCCCTATGTGGCATCGACATTCACTGTGTCTCGCCGGGTACAACCAGTTTCTCGCTGCGCTGTATGTACCTTGAATGTTCAGTAAATAACCAACGTACATACCCTCTTGACATGGCCTGAACACTCACTACGTTCTGCCTGGATATAACCAGTTCTCGCCGAGCTGTACGTATCCTGAATGTTCAGTAAATAATAAACGTACATGCCCTCCTGGCGTGGCCTGAACATTCACTGTGTTTTACCTGAATACATCAGTTTTCGTCATGCTGCACGTAGCCTGAATGTTCAGTGAGTAAGAAATGTACATACCCTCCCGATGCGGCTTGAACATTCACTGTGTTCCACCCGGATAATTAGGTTGAATGTTCAGGCCTCAGGTACGAGAGAAGGAAACTCCGGCATAATCAATGCATGTGCTATGTCACACATCACGCATCACAAGTCATGGATAACACCACTTTGAAAAACTTAACGAGGTCTTCGTGGACGCCCATTTGGTCCACCCACGCTAACTCGGCCACAATGTAAGGTGAGGATTACATTCAAGACAAGGGAGACCAGCGGGTTAGTTAACGAGGTGATCAAGGTTGACTATATGCAGAAAGTGTTCTGATGTATACCATCCAGAGAGCTCGCCGCCCAGATATGTTCCATACGTTCTTGGTTCTGCCTTGTGCGACCATATGGATCCACATACCCCCCACCGCTTCTTCTCATCCCCTTTGATAAATCATCTTCAGCTCAAGGCACCCGGCGATTCTTGGACACATTCCATACATTCTCTGTTCCTCCCTGCATGATCGTATGCGTCTACATACCCCTCACTGCTTTTTCTCATCCCCTTTGATGGACAGGTCTTCAGCCCAAGGCACCCAGCGATTTTTGGACACCTTCCATAGTTCTCTGCTCCTCCCTACATGACCGTACAGGTCTACATATCCCCCACCGCTTCTTCTCGCCCCCTTTGACGAACCGTCTCCAACTCAAGACACCCTGTGATCTCTGGACACCTCCTATATGTTCTCTGTTCCTCCCTGTGTGGCCGTATTGGTCTACATACCCCCACTGCTTTTTCTCATCTCCTTTGATGAATCGTCCCCGGCTCAAGGTGCCCAGTGGTTCTCGGACACCGGCACCGATACTGTTATAGGTACACCGGACCGAGTGAAGTTCTTGCTAGGTAGAGGGAAAACTTTCGGAACTGGAGGCGCTTGTTCTTCACGAGGCGAATAGGTACAATTCTTAGTTGCCGTTCTTCTTCCTTTTGTTCATGCCACTGAAGGGTTCCTTGATCAGGTTTCAAGAATACATCGACACATTACCACACTTATCAAAACAAAGGTGAGCAGGATTCTTTGGTGTTGCCATGACTGATGCGGATGCCTTGTCTGAGCCGGTGCGAGCTAGACCATACAACCCTCCCGCGTCATCATCAAAGTCTAACCTAAAAAGAAGCAAACCTCGGATGGCAAGCTGGTAAAAAGCGACATTATCGAGGAAAGGCGCGTGCCTATCGCACACATGGATCAGAATGTGGTCGTGCACAATTTCTTGCTGCACCAGCTGGGACACTTAGAATTTTGGTTTATTGCTACTGTAGGCTACTTTTCCCACTTATGTCAATTGAGACGGTCCAATGATCCCAAATCGAATCAACCAACAGAGTGGCGTTCAAATGCAGTTCAAGAAAGTGAGTGGCCACCTGCATGAAGAGTTGGCGCCAAGCTGAGAAAGTCGTGACAAATTTGGAATAAACCTGGACAGGGCTGCGAGGGAATTACTGATGGCCCGGCAGCAATGATTGGCATAGTAAGTGTCTGACTACGCTGAATCTAGACAACGTTCACAAATTTCGACTCTATACTACGTATTACTTTGTGTGTGTACTAATCTGCAGTACAACCACTGTTCCGATACCCAATCGCATTTGCTTCCTCAGCACGTTTGGAGGCAATACGGACTCGTTTTCCCCGACCACACTCCGCATCCAAGGGAGCATTTCTAGTTCCGGGGTTTACTCATTTGCGTGATGAAATGGCCTCTGGGGCAGTTGCGCCTTGTGGGCCGGTTTGCATTGTATGGTCACCACTGACTATCGATTCGTTGCCTGATTTGCCTGCCAAGTTATCATTTGTGGTGTGGACCACCGGTAGCGCTTCAGAGGCACCAACATGGGGTACCATTGGCGTCAGTTGTTGGTGTCCCACAGCATCATCGCTGGCCTGTTTGTTCGCCAGCAGGGTAGGGTTGGCTTGAATGCCGGATGTCTGCGGAGTGGATACTGGATGATTCGAATTCCAACCGGAAATCTGAGAAGGCGTAGGAATAGGCGGGATGAATGGAACGGTGTAATCGTTCGGCACAGCACTAAAAAAAGTAGTGTCCGGGTGGGCCCACGTGAATGGGGACACGAGGGAGAAAGTGGGGGTAGGGTCACCTGGGAGTGAATGATAGAGCTCACTGGAAGAGAACCCGTCCGGTTGGAGCGCCCAGGGTGATGGCTGGATTTTGTTGGTCATTGGACTCGATAATGTCAACCCACAGGAAGGAAGCGCATCCTTGGGTAGTGCCGAGTTCGGAGCAGGCATAATTGAGGGAGGTCCAGGTGTAGGCGATGGCGTTGGATACGTAGCGAGCGACGATTCGCTGGCATTTGGAGCTCTCAGTGCCTTGGGGCTTGACGAGTTTCCAATTCCGGTGGAGACATTACCGTGTGAAGGCCAAGACGTCGGTGGCGCCGGCAGGATGCCTGTGAACAGTAATTCGTTCCTGGTTCCGGCTGAAGGTGCTGGCGTGGTGGCATGTGACGGTTCAGTCCTGGCCTCAGCTGAGAGTGCTGGCGTGGCGCTGGCATGTGACGGCTCGGTCTCATTGGCAGTTGAGGGTGCTGTTGTGGTTTCTGAACATTCCGACTTGGATTGCTCAGCACACAACACCAGCTCTCTCGAGGTGGAGCGTTCATCACCCGGAATGGGTGTGGCTGAGCGCGAACTACCAATTCCTTGGCGCAAGGTAGGAGCGGGAGTTCCTATGCGTGAATAGCTAATCTCTGAGGTATCACCGTCTGGGGCAGCAGCTGGACATATTATTGCGATCCAGGTAAGCGATGTCCATTGGTAGGAATCGAAGGCTTTGGAACTCACGATAGACTCGCGTAAGGAACTTATGGTATGGTTTCATCACTCGTTCATCAAAGTCCATACAACTTTCTGCAAAGTCGATCCCGGCCTCTGTTTCTCCAAGGTTAATACTTTTTTTTGGAGTCAGCAAGGGATTACACTGATTGTAACCAAAGGACACACCACCCAGAACGCAAGGTCCCGCCCAAATCAGGATCAGGCCCGCCGAACAAAAGTGTGAACGACCAGTTCGTGCTTTTTTGTAGCTTCTGGAGCGCGCTAATGAGCAAAGTTGGTGCCCGCCGAATCGCACTGAATCATCATCCAAGGTAAGTGTTTGTCTCTCGAAGGCGGTAAAGATAACCCAACGATGCGATCTGATCCGTTGTCGGGTTTTCACGTTCTGCTAACTCCTTCTCCCTCTCCTCTTTGCGGCGCTTACATTCCTCCAAGACAAGCTGAGCTTTATCAGGCTCGTTCTCTTGCATGCGTTGCCAAGCCGCACTTGTCACCTTTCGAATGATATCAACAGGTACCTTTTCGTCTTCCTTCTCAGAGTCCTTTACTAGAGGCTTTACATGTGACTTGTAGTACAGCTTTGAGAAGACCTCAAGAGGTGACAAATTCCGTCCCTCCTGCTCGTCAGCAAGGAGGTCTGGAAGCTTGGCTGAACCTTCCACAACTCCAGGCTTTTTCGGCCAGGAGTGTACTTGCATCCAATTGGTAAGTTTCTGTGTTAATGTCAAAGCTGCCAATCCAAGTCGCTGAACATTGGCTTACGTTTCTCCGGTCCTTTACCGCCGCCATGAGCTTCTCCTTCTGCTCAGGAGTTAGGTCATTCTCTGCAGTCCCGGGGAACAACTGCTCGCACTCCGGCCATTTGTCACCAAATGCTTTGAAGTACGGATTCCAAAACGACGTGTAGTTTCGCTTGGCCATGAGAGGCAAGTAATATTTCTGCTGGTACTTAGTGAGCCATGCCGTCTGCTCCTTCGTGGCCCACGACTGTGCAGGCATTTTGATAATGAGGACGAGGTATGAGAAGACGAGTAAAGGAAAGGGCAGGTATGTAACCCTAGCCAGCGGAAACTTTTCTAACCGCTTTATGGTCGTATTGTTTCTGAACAAATCTCTTAGTAGGTCAGCAACCTATTAAACACGGAACCGCGTGCGCTAGACTTTGTCCGATCTGGACCGGCAACCCAAATCAAGCCTGGAATGCAACCTGAAATGCCATGCCGGATTATTTACGGCTTGTATATAGTGTAGAGTCAGGGGTATCACATACCTTAATGACATGTTGGACGTTTTAACACAGGCTCGGTGTGAGTCGTGTCCTCAGCGAAGGACTTCGGTATAGCATAACACAAGTAACAATCGCGATCGTATTTACTTGTATAAAGTTTCTACTCCTTTGCAGTCAATGGCATCCTCGAACATGCGAACAGCATCCTCAACGGAGTTGGCCTTGCGGTGCACTGCTCCTTTAACACAACTAACATAGCTTCCAGCCTCCACCCTTCCTACCAGTTAGCTTTCTTGACAAAGATACGTAGAGCGACATACCATGATTCAAAGACGCCAACTGTTGTGCCCTTGGTAATACAATAGAATGGACGTCTTGCGGTTGTGTTCGGATCGGGGACAGGGAATGTTATGTCGCGGTAGGTGCGCCTCCATGTATTCGAGCCACGTGAAGACAGATGAAGCACGGAGCGTAGGGGACGTGGAGCAAGCCGCGATTGTGGGGTGGACACAGCGGACGACACTGCATCAGATAATGGGTTGTCTGATACTAGTGACATTGCATTCGGTAACATAGTATCTGCATCAGATAGTGCAGCCACAGAAGCCCTTCTGGCTTGCAGGTTGGGTGGAGGCGGTAGCGAAGCTCCACAAGAAGACAGACTACTTGTAGCTGACAATACTGAACCAGATGCGCTACTCTTTGAGTTGGACGCATTTTCCTCTGCATGAATGCCAATCAATACACGTATGAGAACTGGATCAATATGTTCATTACCAGAGTGTGAGGGTGCCTGGGCCGAGTGCCGAGATTGGACTTCATCTTCAATCATGGTCAGCAAACTGCGTCCATCGAGTTGGATATCCTCAAGCAAAGCAATAATCCGTGCTTTGAACTGCATTAGACGAGTGAATTGTAAGGAACCTGTCATACCTAGTTGCGCATTTGTCTCTCGACTTCTCCCCGAGGGCAAGCCACGACCACGCAGAGATTCTGGCATGTCAACTTGGACGACTGAAGAATGAAGGTTCAGAGCCTGCTGAACCTTTATATATGACAGCCCATCGGGCCCATCCCGTCGGTACGCTACAAGATTAGGAGATGCGGGGCAAAGTACCTTCTATTTCTCGTACTCATCGCCTTTGATTCAATTGAATTGTTGGTAGGGTCAGACAGCCATAGCTCACCCGACACAGCCTTTTTTCGGCATCATGGCCATCAGCAGTCTTACACGAGGATCTTTACGAGGTACGCAAGTTCTAGAATGCTCACCTAGGCACATCGTTGATTCCTGTTTTGTATACACGCCTTTTTTGTCCTTTCTTTATTTTCACTTCGAGAAAACTGGTGCACGAACTCGGTGGAACGACATCTTTCCTCCTGACGAGAACTCAGAGTGTGTGTCCAACCCTCTCATCCACTTACTGCGACGATGGTCAAAGCATCACACAAACTCAAAAAGAATATCAGGTTCCGACCATTCAAGCTGAACAATCCGGCACGACATGTCACGCACACGAACTACCGTATTCAAAATGGTAACATTTTGTTGAAAAACAAGGTGATAGCATGTGACGATGAAGTCACCGAAACAAGCCATGACGCTCCTGCAGGGCAGAGCATCGAGACCTTGGGTATGTTCCAGGATGCAGAGCCGTTCATGGGGCAGGAAGAGGATGGGGCCACACGAGGTCAGACCGAATTTCTAGAGCCATCCACCCAGCACAGACACTATTCAAGCGTGTGTCTTTTATTCGACTCAAGTCAGCGGGTATCATACTGATATCTATTTCCAGGACAACCCTTTGCTTGCGTCGCTTGAGCACCGAGACCTTTTTCTGAACGAACTTTTACGTTTGGAGGGTCGAGGCGATGAAGCTTTGTGTCGATCATGTGGACAGGCCCAATCTCTTTACAGGTGCTCTGATTGCGTCGCTCCAGATCTATTTTGTGGCCTTTGTACGGTCACGAACCATCGGCTCAACCCGCTCCATCAGCAAACCAGCCTCTGTCTGTCCAGCATTGGACAGACTGGGCCACACTAGACAGTCTTCTAGCTCTCCTAGCTACATTCCCAACTGGCTAGAACTGGACAAATCAATGTAGTCTATCCTATACCTACCCCAGCTTGGGTCAGATTGGGCATAGTACATAACAGATTGACATGCTGGAAGACCATCCCCCAGTCCCACAGTCCA
>JBBPMV010000852.1:0-11108 GCA_038090495.1 Heimioporus retisporus | reverse complement strand
GATTGTATGATGACAGTGATCAAAAGTCCAGGAGTGTGAGAATATTTTCAAGCTCAGACATCATGTACATATGTGTATCTTTGTTTGTAGCACCAAACAACATCAAAGATGTTGTGATAGATCCTTCCTGTGATACTTGGTGTTACACTTGGCCTGGATAGGGACAGGCAAAGACTTGGTAGGATCACCTGCACATGTCAAAGGAGTGAGGGACAGAGATATTGGACCTAGATTAACTAGCCAAAGGGGTAGTGACAGGAGTGATGAGAGCAAGTCTTATTCAAGGATGAGCTGAGGAGTCTTGGGGTTGTGGCCAGAGATGAAGGTTCCTGGAGTTCAGGGTCAGGTAGTTAGACTACCAGGGATGTAATGATCTACCATGAAGGTAATCAAGGGGTCCACTATACTGGAGTGGTTGAAGGCAAGGGATGAAGGAAGCAAGGGGCATGATTCCCTTGAGAACTGAGGACTGAGACAAGATGAGTGAAGGTGAAAACCCAAGTAGGAATTGCTTAAAGATAATGTACATGGCAGCTGGGTATATATACTACTGAGACAGCCAAAAGGCACTGTCTAGGGGAGTCATTCTGAGTAGTGGTAGGATAGCCTTGGGGCTATGGTTCTAAGTATAAGTGCACAGTGAACTGCAATCAGTGAAGCTGTCCATGATGAAGGGAAAAGTAAGTATAAATAGCACAAGGCTGTGTGAAGGAAAATGCATAGGAATATCTAAGAAAAGAATGATCAGGCATGGCTGATCATGGCATGGAAACAGGATCTATGAGAAGAGATGAGTCTGTAATTTCTAGGAAGGAAGGTGAAGTCCAAAGAGGAAGAGGAAAAAGAATAGGGGTCTGCATGAATCGTAATACTTGGGAGCTAGGTGACACTGGGAGAAGATGAGCAAAAAAAACAAACAGAGCATCAGAAATGCACAGATTCATCACATCCTCCTTTTTAGGGATACCATCCTGATAGGCTTTTGTGAAGGCTGAGTTATGATTGAGCTGAAAACATCTTAGATATAGCCATAGGAGAAAAGAATTCGGCCTACCACAGTAACTGCCAGACTGAACTGGCACATTGGATGCAGTGCAGAGGGGCACCAATCAAGAATCTCCTTGGCAAACTCTGGGATAGCAGCATGGGCAGCCCAGTCGCAAGACCTGGTAACTTGCTCCTGGGTGAGAGCTTCACCAGTGACAAGAAGCCAGCAAAGGGCTGAAAGCAAAGGCTCAGACTTTGCATTGTTGAGGTCAGTGTCACAGGTGATGCCAACTTCATCCTCCAATAACCAATCATCATCCAATTCTGCAAGTGAAGAAGAGACTTACTGCTCTTTTTAAATGAGGTTGGGGATCTTGGTATGGATTGCTTTGAGGCAGCATGTTACCAGAGGCTCATGAACAGCAGAGTCCCTTGTGAATAAATGATATTATGAGGATGATATCACCCCACTGAAGCTGTGAGTATCCTATAAGATTTGATGGGTATAATTGGATGGGATGGGAGGTATAGAGTGAATCAGCTATGTTGTAGGGGATGGAGGTGGAAGATACCTTATGCAGGAAGTTGAATGGATACATTTGAGACTTGTTTGCCCCAAATCCAGCATTGGGAGTATCATGTGTGACTCAAGGTGGTATGGAAACCACTGGAATGTTGTTAAGGCCACATGTTGCATAGTGACTTGACAGCTTGGTCCTGGGAGACCCTGAATAGACAAGGATGGTTAATGAAAAAAGACACACCAATGAGGTTCAAAGCAAACCTTGACTTTTGAATTTTGAATTTTGTGAAGTTTTGATATGGGTAGAGGGATACTGGGGATGATTGATTCAGAAGTGAGCTAGGTGGTGGTGAGATGAATAGAGTGGGTACAGGTGACTCATGAGGCCAAGGGATGCATTGACAGAGCGAACCTGGCCAGTGACTGCTTTCATGAGCTGAAGCCTGGTCTTGAATGTTAGAACTTCATGAATGGGTTTGGCAAATTGGCTCACAGTGTAAATGGATAGATGCAACCACAATGCAAGAGGTGGTCCACTGAAGCATGTTGCCAGTGGATGAGAAGGGTGAATCCTGCTACTGATTTCAGATCATTGGGATCAATGAAGTGTTGCTACTCTTAGCAACTTTGAGACTCTGATCATGGCTGATTGAACACCACATCATTTCAAAGAACAATCTACATGACATGGGATACAGTATAAAAGAAATCCTTGTTGAAATACTTGTTCAGGAAAAAGGATTGAGAGAAGTGAATGCTATTTGAATAAGTCAAATGGCTGTCAGCCTCACAACCAAAATGAGGTAAGATATGCATGTAAGACCTGAGCTGATCCAATGGAAAACATCACCAAAATACTTGCCAGATGCCCACTTTGCTCTCTTAAGAACATGAAGATTTGTGGTGGCCTCAGTCTGGCTTTCCTGTTGAGGTACCACATCCAACCTTTGTGCATACATGTATATGAGAGCATGGTTTGCCCAAGTGGACTTTTTTTTCTGGGTGAGGTGGGACACATGATAAGGTGAACAAGAATGACATGATGCCCTAGAGCATGACCCAGGGGCCTAAATTAAGCCAAACATCCTAGGCTACTAATGACATACATTGCAGCCTGGACATCAGCCATTGATATGATTTGTCCACCTGTAGAATTGCAGCATCATATTGGCCATATTTCCAGCTTTGATTAGATGGTTGGGTGAAGATGGTAAACATCTCAGAGGAAATCTCTTCAGGATAGAAATATGACTTTTGCTGAAGGCAAACTTTGAACCAGACTTTGAGCTCCATGAATGAAAGCTCAACATCAGACATTGACTGCCTTGCACCACCAAGGGTATGGAGGTGATGATTATGTGGTGTCCCCCATGTCTTGCACTTCACATAGTCATCAAGGGCTGCATGGAGATCCAGGAGTCTGAACATTTCCATGACCCTGTTGATAGACATGCAGACAAACATGGGGTCTGTGTTAAGGTGCATGGCTGTCAGGCCAGCAATGATGGTATGGGGTGGAAAGCTGACTGAGTCAATGGGAGCACTGGCATTCCTCGCAGTGAGCTTGAAGAAATCAGTCTTTCTACATTTTGCTGACCACAGATCTGCCAAGATGTTTCCACTATCATCATCTGCTTGCTTGTCTTCATCATCCTTGGATTTCCCATCATCCAGATGCTAGTGAGTGTTTGCAGATTCTCAAAGAAATACTGTGGTTTTGAATAGTTGGCATTTCTCTTCATGATCAAGGGGACAGCAAATTTGACCATGATAGTCTTGATTGTTTGTCATGGAGGCTGGATCCTTTACAACTTCAAGATGAGTGTGTTCTGTAGTATCTGCAGACCATTACAATAAAGATCCAACCTGTGTGATGCTTGGAACAACATTTTGCATCAACTCTGGCATTGGGATGTTGAAGTGATCCAACTCTGTCTTCTCACCTTGATAGAGGCCAAGGTCCAGGATTGCTTGTTTGTGATTATGAAACCTGTCAAGTACAGCCCAAATCCTGTCCCATGTCAATGAAGTGATGGCTAGGGCCTGGGCCAAATATCTAAACTCCATGAGGGAATGAAGCACAATAACTACATTCACATCAATACCACCTGCAATTACAATGATGAGGTATCATTGTACATCCCTTTATGCCCATCCAGTGACCTGCTTGAGATTTGTAATTCCTTTCTCAAAGTGGTGGACACTGGTAATCCTGGAAAGAACAGAAAAGCAGAAGTCAAGTTCTGCATCACTGAGAGCACATCTGCACCAGCAGATGTTGTGATCCCAACAAAATCAGTGCCAATGGTGGAGCCCCTCAGGGGACAAGAATTGAGAGGGTTCTGCAAGTGTGTAGTTATGAAGGAAAGGGAAAGCCACCCCATTCAGGCAATAAGGCTTGTATGCTCTAAAGTGAGCCTCAACATCTGACTCAAGATCCTTGACTGAATGGAGCTGGCTCAAAGTCAACTGAGCAGTATGTGGTGGGTGTCTATGTTGGTCCCCAAAGTTTTTGCCCATGGTTGTAGTAACCAGGAAAGTTTGTCCTCATATGCAAGAGATCAAACAAGCTTTGGGTGTGTCAGCAATGTAAGCAGCAATGGGAGTGAAACAGTAGCATTGATTCCCCATGGGATTGGGCATCATGCACCCAAATCATGCTGCTTGCTTGAGGGGTTCAAGGATAATGTCCAGGCATTGATGGAAGAGGTGGGCTTCAAGAATCAAACACATTCTGGGTGTCTCATGAAGAAATTTGGGTATGGGAAGCAGTGTCAGGAGTAGAAAACTGTGT
This sequence comes from Heimioporus retisporus, assembly GCA_038090495.1. Classification (NCBI taxonomy): domain Eukaryota; kingdom Fungi; phylum Basidiomycota; class Agaricomycetes; order Boletales; family Boletaceae; genus Heimioporus; species Heimioporus retisporus. Next base: position 6,804 of record JBBPMV010000852.1, on the reverse strand, counting down.
GAGGTGGCTTTGTTCCACACAGCCATATTAATGTTGGCTAGGCTAATTAATAGTGGGTGTGCAACTTTGCCTCTGCACATATTTGTGATAGTTCTTTTATCTGATGACAAAATGATTCCACATAGTGTGGTGCCAACAGGCAGCTTTGTCTACAGTAGGAGTCGATTCAAGAAGTGATGATAGTATGCAGGCCCTCACCTGCATTTCCCAACAGCCATTGCTACTCATCCACTTGCTGTACACCCTCATGTTATGCTTTGCAGATGTAAATAAGTGGTACAGGGTAAAATCCATTTTATCTGCAAATAATGGGTGGCTGAATAGTAATTTGACACAGTTGAGAGCATCACAATAATACATGTGAACTGGTTCCATTATTGGATGAGCAGTAGGGATGATTCAGTAGGTCCAACATGGCCCAGATGGTAGAGACTCAGCATGGGAGCATAGTTCCTGTGTATTCTAAAATGAAATGGATAGCATCTTTGTCTAGAGAATGATCAGTAGATGTTCAACATATGGTACAATCACATATGATATTTGTTACACTTGGTCCAGGTAGGAATGAGCATAGGCTCAAAGAACTAAAGTGTAGGGTCAAGGGTTTGAGGTAAGGACAATGGACTTGCCACACAGGGACAAAGGTTTTTCCTGCTAGGATGTATAGCAGGTGGTCCAAAGGTAAGTCTGCCTACCGAGAAGGTAGCAGTGAGTTATGACAAGGGGAGTGAAGGAGAACAAGGTAGATTGAGCAGGACTAAGCTAGAGTACAAGGGATGAAGTATCTAGGCTTATATACTGTGCAATGGAAAGTCATGGAATGTTATAGAACAATTATGACTAAGTGAAGAATGTTTGAAAAGAATAAGAAGTGAAGATAACAAAGATAATGGTGTGCAACAAACACATTGTATGTTCTAGAGCACTCTATCAAACTAGAAGCATCAAGAGATGCTGATGATGGTAAGCAACTGATGGAGAAAAAGAATAGGGGCAAATCATAACAATATTCAAAGATAAGTACTCATGAGTAGCACACATGTTAAGTCCCAACTTCAAAAGAAAACTTGCCAGCTTCCAGTCATCCAATCTAGCAAAAGGATGATAAGGATTGGTCAGGCAGTGTGCTGAAAATTGATCCTTGTCAAATTTTGCAAGGAATGTTTCACCAGTACCATATATCATGGATCTACCAAAATAACAATCCACCACCCAGCCACACACCAGGTTTGGGGCATCCAGAACTGGAGTGGCATCCTCCTGCAGATGAGCCTGAGTATACTTGTCACCATCTGCTGCAGACCCAGGCTGAAAGTCTGAGTGATTGTCCAGCCCCCAGTTTGGAGAGAAAGGGAAGAACAGGGATGGTGAATGTGGAGGAGATGGGTCATTTTCTGGGATTACAGAGAGAACAGGGACTTCAAGCTGATACTGATAGTTGTTGTCATGACATGCTGAGAGAGGCTGGAGGAGATGAGCTGTAACTCCCTCTGTCATGAAAAATGCTGTGACATCTGGGACAGTTAGGCATTGTGTAAAGCTCAAAAAAAGGATGAACTGGCTGTGGGTGGGGACACATGGGGGACAGTGGCAAGAGATTCCCATCAGTGTGCATGCAGGATATGTGAGGGAGACACATGTTGATTGCAAGTCCTATCTTATGCACAAGTGCCCTGGCTTTGTTCAGATCAAGCTTGATTGAGGGGTTGTGGGTCATATTGTTTTCAAAGTGCCAGAGTAAGGGATCTTAGTCTGCATCAGAAACAAGAGAGAGAGAGAGAAAGAGTAAAGATGGGACACACCAAGGTTGATTCAGGCACCATTGGAAGTAAGGATGTGGTCCTGTGTGACAATGGATCAATATGACAAATGAAAGAAAGGGGTAGGTAAGATGAATGGTATTGATAAGAAAGCAGGTGAGTATGGGATCCCAGGAAGTCATGGGATCCTGCAGGTGTCTGTGTCCTCAAACAACTCAGATGGAAGTACCATTGGCAACAAACTTGACTGCTTCATCAGGATGCCTAGAATCTGAGCTACATGTGGCAGCATAGCTTTCAAGGGCATATTAGAGTATGAGTGGACATAGGGACAATAGTGTATTATCCAATTGTGTCAGTCCTGTATGGAGTTAGTCATGGTGCTAGGAAAACAAAACCAACAGAACATGTTGAGAGTGAGGTAGGACAAGAGGAGGCCACAATGCAAAACTCATTAGCCTGGCATGCAATCCCTATCTGGGCACAAGAGAATGTCATAGATTGGAGATGGGGTGAACACAGGGCAAACCTAGTATGGTAACATCATAGGCAAGCCAGGCAAGGCCAGCACCAGGAACAAGAATATGGATGGTGCATCTGGAACATGTCTAATGAGCATGGTTACCAGTTGAACCCCTTTTTGGTTTTAAAGACAGATACTTCTGACTCTGCTAGTGTCTCCAAAGTCCAGTTCTCTGTTCATCATTCAAGTCTTAATCATTTTGCAAAACCTTGTGCCACTTTTTGTATCCAAATGGAACAAATTGACATTCTCAAAAAAGACAAAGTGGCCTCTAAAACATCCATACAATCTGATCATCAGACAAAAATTCCTGCCACTCTCAAGTGCACACATGAATTGCTGCATGCAAAGCAACTCCCTGTTGTCAAGCATAAGACTTCACATCCTGATGACAAAGAAAAAGGGAAGCAAAAAGATGACAGCATGCATGATGCATATGACAATTGGTAAGTTGCTTCCATCAAAGTGGCTTGTGTAACCTTTGATATTCTGTACTTCAAATTCTATGTATTCATTGTACTAAACATTTATATTACTAAATGCTCTGTATCTAATTGTTTAATCTACTTTTCATCCAATTGCCTTATATTTATCAGCAAGGTGGTGGGAGGCAGCACCAACATCTAGTGTTCTAGAGCACTCTATCAAAATAGAAGTGTCAGGTTATGCCAATGATAGTAAGTGAGTATGACAAGGAAGAGAAGAATAGGGGCAAATTATAACAAGGACTGACAGAAATCTCATGACTCCTTGTGACAGAGCTGGACAATGCCAGCAAATTGATCAAAGCCTTCCATCTCCATTATCCAACCAAGCTTGGACCCTATCATCTAACTTTGTAGATACTCCATTTCTCTTTCTTACCTCTTTTTTTTTTTTTTTCACTCTAACTTATCCAATTAGCACATAGATGCATTCAAAGGAAAAAGAAAAAAAGAAATTACATTATGATATACTTAGTTCTGTGTTTGTAATGGAGACAGCATGCCCCACTCCTCTACTTGCTGCCTCCATTTCCTTCTCCTTTCCTTTTTCATTTCCCTCTATCTCCATCTCCATCTCCATCTCTTTTTCCTTCTTCTTTTCTGCTTTTTTCCTATCCCCACCTCTTGTAGAAATACTCAGTTTGTGATGGTCAAAATTGAATGTATTATGTACCTGTAGAAATACTACAGGTAGTAAGTAGCTAGTATGATGTGATAGCACATGGTCTCACCTCAGTTCATGGTGGTCAGAACTGAGGTACAGGATGACCAACATGTGAGTTTATCTACATGCTTACATAATACATAGCAGTCTGTTTGTAATCTATTATACAAAGTTCAATACTCCTCCTTCAAATGAAAGCATGTAAACCTAACTTGTGTACAAAGTGTTTAGCTTTAAGACTCAATAAAGCTTTTAGTAAATGTATCAGTGATCATGTCACTTGAAGAACAATAAAAAAAAAAGAATAGAACTAACATCAACAGTAAAACAAATAAAATGATGATGAATACCAATATGTTTTGTATGTGCATGATAACTGCCATTGTGGGTGAGTATGATAACTGACTGATTGTCCCCACAAAGAACAGTTGGATGCTTGAGCAGGTGAAACATCTCTGTGATAAGTCAACATAGCCAAAGTGCTCCCTTAGCAGCATATATAGCAGCAACATATGTATTCTGATTTGGTGGTAGAGAATGTCATGAGCTCTTGCTTCTTCAAGCCCCACAAGATCATCCCTCCATCAACAAGAAAGGTGTAGCCAGTTATGGCTCAGTGATGTTCCTGAGTAGCACCATCAGGATCTACATATTGTACCCCACAAGACCCTTTGTCTCCATTCCAAAGGTGAGCACAAGCAATTTTGTCCCAATAAGACAACAATAAATCTGCTTGATTGCCTCCTAGTGGTCCCAACCCAGATTTCCATTGAATTGAGAAACATATGAAGTAGCAAAAACAATATCCAGCCAGATTCCAATGGTGAGGTGGATGAGTGAGCCAGATGCCTGATGATATGGGATGTTGTGCATGCAAGCAATCTCACTTGTGATGCAAGGGCACTGAGCTGTAGACAACTGAATGTTTGGGTTGAGTGGCACAGTGACCAGCTTCATATCAGTGAAGTTGTACTTAGCTAGGATCACATTAATATAGGGTTCTTGTGACAGAGAGATGGTGCAAGCAGTATGATCACACATGACCTTCATGTCCAGCAACCAGCTGATGGGCTCAAGATCAGTAATCTGAAACTATGTCCCAATCTTGTCTTTGAAGGCCTTAGTCATTGCAGGCCAACTACCTGTCACTGTACAGTTGTCAACATGCAATGCTAAACTGAGAATCTATGTAGTAATCATTGTCATGAAGACATCCCAGTCCACCTCCATCCACTTGAACCCAAGTGTGAACTATGTGTTGCACAAATGGTGGTATGATGTCATTTGAGAGCACCCTACTTCAAGCCATAGAGAGCAACACAAAGACACGCCATGAGATCCTTCCCTTGCTTATCAAAGCCAGGTGGAAGCTCCATGAAAATGACTTTGTCATTGTTGAGCTTGCCATTGAGAAAAGTGCTGTGAAAATTGAACATGTCAATTTCCCAGTCTTGTCAAGCTATAATAGCCAGGATCAGTCAAAGCAACACCAAATAAGCAATAGAAGCACAAGTTTCCTCCTAATTGACTCAACATTGCCATCTGAACCTACAATCAACCAGATGTGCTTTGTACTTGTTGATCCCACCTGCTGCATTCTTCTTGATCTTGAAGCCCCACTTGCAGCTAATGACATTGGGGTTTCTAGGATGTTCAACCACATTCCAGGTATGCACATCATCAAGGCTTTTCAGCTCTGTATTAATCACTTCTTCCCATTTAGGCCAATCCAGGCATAGCTGAACTTCCTCAATAGTTGTCAGCTCTAGATCCTCAACCTCAGCATGCCCAGCCAACAGTACAAAATATTGCATTCACATCATCCTGGTTCAGTGCCCCACCATCATTCCCATGACCCTGAAGCACCCCAGCCTAAACACTGGATGGTAGGAGTGGAGGCCATCCCCTCCATGACCATCATGAGTGCCCACACTATCATATAACATGCTGATTTAGTGAAATCAGGACCCAGATGGTCAGAGATTGCAGGGATGTGTCCAGGTGCTGTCATGGTGAACTTTCTCCACATCAGGGAAAATATCACTGCCCATATTGACAATAACCAGATCAGCTGCCTAGGAAAGTACACAGGTAAACCTGCAGATATCACTGGTAATACCCATACCCATACCTGTCAAAATACCCATACCTGCCAGACAGGTACAGGTAAGATGTAGGGTCTCACAAGGGTACCCTAGGGTATACCCATGCAAGTTGCACCCTTGGATCACCATGCCACTGCAATGTCATCATTGTCAAGGTGGTGAGCATGCAGTCACATGTCCCTACCCACATCATCATTGTCATGTGACACGGTGGCAGTGGTAGTGGCATGCTGTTGGGCCACCATGCTGCCTGCAATGTTGCCATCATTGTGGTGGTGAGTGCACAGCTGTGCATCCCCACCTGCATTATTGTGGTTGCCAGCCATGTTGTTGTTAAAGTAGTGGGTGTCCTGCTGCCTGTGTTCACCCCATCATTGTTGAGGTGGTGGGTTTGCTGTTGTGCATCCCTGCCCACATTGCCATTATTGTGTTTGGTGGCAGTGCACCATTGGGCTGCCATATTGCCTGTTGTGTTGTCATCATTGAGGTGGTGGGTGCACTGTTGCACATCCCTGCCCATGTTGTCATTGTTGCATGGTGGTGGCAGCATGATGCCTGTTGCATCATCATTGTTGATGTGGTGGGCACACTGTTATGTGTCCCTGCCCATGTTGCTGTCATTGTGTGGTGGTGGCAGCATGCCATTGGACTGCTATATTGCCCATCATGTCATCATCATTGAGGTGGTGGGTGTGCTGTTGCACATCCCTGCCTGCATTGCTGTTGTTGCATGGTGGTGGGAGCACAATGCCCATTGCATCATCATCATTGAGGTGATAAGCACACCATTGTGCATCCCTGCCCACATTGCTGTCATCACATGGTGGTGGCAGCACACCATTGGGTTGCCATATTGCTTGTCATGTCATCATCGTTGAGGTGATGGGTGCACTGTTGTGCATCCCCACCCACATTGCTGTCATTGCATGGTGGTGACAGCATGATGCCCATCACATCATCATTGTTGAAGTGGTGGGCACACCATTGCACATCTCCACCCATATCACTGTCATTGCATGGTGGTGGTGATGGTAGTGTGCATTGAGTTGCCATGCCACCCATAATGTTGTTGTCATCAAGGTGGTGAGCATGCTGTTGCATGTCCCTGCCCATGTTGTTGTCATCATGTGGTGGTGGTGGTGGTGGTGGTGGTGGTGGTGGTGTGCATTGAGTTCCCATGTTGTCCACAATGTCATTGTCATTGAGGTGGTGAGTGCACTCTTGCACATCCCCACCTGCATTATTGTTGTTGCATGGTGGTGGTGGT
>JBBPMV010000851.1:0-11111 GCA_038090495.1 Heimioporus retisporus | reverse complement strand
CAATCCAATCTGCTCAATCCGTGTCCACCCAACAGCTCACCTAGACTCTCACTAGAGTACAGGATCTGCGGAGACAGCTCACAGGATGGGAAGCTGCATTCACCACCGAATTGTCTGGTTTGTGATATATGGTCACCATCATGGAGGAGGGAGAAAGGTAAGCCAAGGTCACTATCGAAACCATCGGGCGTGAACGGACGCCGTCGGTGATCGTGCGGAGCGACACGGGGTTGTTTGAAGGCAGATACCAGCAAGAACGACGCGCCTGGGACTGGATGAACTTCCTCCCGCTTGTCGCGATGTGTTTGTCCCTGCCATTCCTCGTGCTTCGGGTACCAGCGAGTTGTCGATGCGATGTTGGGTGTCAGTGCTACCGTGACCATGATCAGCAAAGTTCAAGGGGGCGGTAAATCCTTCATCCAAGCGCATGTCAACTACGTCAACCTGCAAGACGAATGCGCGAAAAAAATGGAAAAGTCGTTTACCGATATTCTTGCGTCGATAGAGGAGCAGGTAAACATCGTTTACCTGGCCGCCCTCTGCTTACAACGGCGTTAGGCTCCCGCTCTGGCACAGCAGCGCGAGGACCACGAGCGTCCCAAGGACGGATGTACGCAACTCACTTACCAACTGTCCGCTGAGTTTACCGAACGCAACGCCAACACCACCTCCTTACAAGAAACATCCCCAAAGTTGAACAAGTTCCGACAAGAGGTGGTCCTTCTCCAGCACCAGCTCACAGATCTCGGACGGCACACCGACCCATCGATCCCTTCGGATGAGGAACTCGACAGAGGGACCTTTTCGCCGGAATTGTATCTACACCGTCATCATCAACCTCGTTCTCTCCCGCCCGATTTAAATCCTTCAAGACCCGAACCAGAACCGCTCAAAATTACACGTGAGCTCGGTCACAAGACGGAAAGCGAGGAACGCGGGTATAGGCGCTGTCAACGGAACGCGACGGTTGTTCGAGAGGCCCACGCAACCATTCAGAAGCTTTCAGCGCAGCTTGAACGCCAATCAAAGTCAAAGAGCAGCGGGCTGACGATCCGGGCGTGCAAAGCGATCTGTTGGTGGTGGTGTCAACGGCGATCTCGACGGCAAGCCAGCGCCGATATTGAGTTTGTTGACGGTGCGTAGATAGTGCGCGATACTTGCGCCCGTAGACTCATGTCCTGTAGACTGTCAAAGGCTGGCCCAGGAGCAGCTGGTGATGCAGAATCGGGTCTAGAAAGCTCGACATAGCGTAACTAGCCACTCTGCGATCAACAGACGCATCTCGATATCGATCGTGAGCGCATCCTAGACGAGCTGGATGTGATCAAGGGTGTGCTCGAACAGCTGCGCAACGAGGCGATCAATCCGTGGGCAGAAAGGACGATTTGGGAGGTTCGTCTTTGCTCTGCTGTGATCTGCACCATCTGACGATGCCTGTCAGGACATCCAAGCAAGACTCATCGAGGAAAACAAGAATCTTGGTGTCGAACACGCAGTGCTGGACCTGGTGGCCAACGTGCAGCGGATGCACAACAATTTCGAGCGGTCTACAGAAAGCGATCGTAAACGACTCGAGACGCAGGCGCAAATGATGGAGGACCGGACGTGGTATTTTGGGCCTTTGGGCCTCTCTCGGTTTGTCTCCTGATCCACACGTACAAGCAAGGTTTCAAGCTACAGCTGAGCCAAGAACGCAGGATCATCCGCCATTGTGACGCTCCAGAGGGATATCGATGTGAAGAGTTTCCAGTTGCGCTTGGATGAGACGGTATGTCCCCGATACCTATCCCACGTATGCATACTAATCGCGAGTGTCCAGATGGTGCAACTGGCGTGAGCGCCCAAGTCGGTGCAGAGACAAGCAAGACGCACCTGCAAGAACGGGTCGACGTGAACACGTACATGATGCTTTGAGCTAATTCATTACCACCCTGGTGAGAGCAGGGAAAAGGTGTGTAGGTAATAACGACATCAGTTTGCGATGCACCGAACGGGTACTTAATCATGTACGTGCCCAGGCCCGCCCTCATGGCGACCATATACATTGAACAATGATTGAACCACTCCTGGTCCTTATCTGAGAATACTGCTGTTTGAAGGTGGGGAATGCATCAATGAAGTCCCCTTGAAACATGTGAGTTACTTGCTGTCTTTCTTCTCTGTTCAAGGGACTCACTTTCACCCTCATGCAAAGTAGTAGAATCTTGGTTTCTGTCCTTGCACTCTATATATGGTCAACTGCTCACATTTATGTCTACATTACCCACCACTGGGATGCCCTCCAGAGATACTTTCCAGATGATCACTATTTACAATCCTCTTACAGTATTATTACATGCTTGATATCATGGATGCCCAGTAGGTTCACATAACCTATATGCAAAGATTTGCACATGACCTCATTTCCTTGAATACTCAGGCACAGGTAAAGTAACCACTGATGACACCAATTTGCAGGTGTGGGTGGCAAGGGTGGGGGGAACATGTTGAATATGCCTGAGTTCATTGAGTATGTTGGGCAAGATTTTTCTTCTCTGGACTTCAGGCTGGGGATAAGAGAGGTCATATTGATCAGCACCAATGAGAAGATCAGTGATGGTGAGGTGATGGGAAAGACATTTTTGGAGATGGTGCTGGCCTTTACACCATAATCATATATATTTGTGGCATCATGACAAACACAGACAACAGGAGTTGGGCCTTACCAGTACTAGTACATCAGTGGGTGTACAATGATATTGTATGAGTATTGTACAATAGTAGAAAAAATGATGAGCTGAAAAATCTATGTCCAGCAAGACATCCAATGCTCTCCTACACAAGAATAATCAAAGTCAACTTGATAAGTCCTATCAGAAGCCATGACTGAAGAGTGCATGGGAAGACAGAAAGAAAACCTATTCCAAGGAGCAATCCAAGCAAGAACAGTACCATTAGAGGATTGAATCCAGTAATCTTCTATATGAAAATCATTGAAAAGGAAAAGATCTGATGTTTTCCACACTTTGATACTACAATCATCAGAAGCAGAGACAATATATCTACCATCTGATGAATAAGCAACAGATCTGATCCAGTCTAAATGTCCTTGGAATGGACCTGCAATGGCTTGCCCAGTGGTTGCATTCCAAATCCTGATGGTATTGTCTGCTGAGCCAGAGACAATCCATTTTCCATCAGGTGAGTAGGCAACAGACACAACATATCCTGTATGCCCCTGGAATATACCTGCTACTCTCTGGCCAGAAATTGCATCCCAGACAATAATTTTCCTGTCACGAGAACCAGAGGCAATATATCTTCCATTGGGTGAGTAAGCAACAGATGAAATTTCATCTGTGTGCCCTTCAAATGGATCTGCCACCACTTGACCAGTGGTCACATCCCAAATCCTAATTGTCTTGTCCCAAGATCCAGAAACAATATGCTTTCCATCAGGTGAGTAGGCAACAGAGGCAACATGGTGAGTGTGTCCTTGAAAAGGGTCTCCTATAGGTTGGCCAGTAATTGTACTCCAAAGCCTGATTGTGTTGTCATTAGAGCCAGAGACAATATTCAACCCATCAGGTGAGAAAGCAACAGAGTTAACATCATCTGTATGACCTGGAGATGGACCTGCAACAGTTTGGCCAGTAGCAGCATCCCAAACCCTAATGGTATTATCTGATGATCCAGAGACAATATATTTTCCATCAGGAGAATAGGCAATGGATAAGATCCAAGATGAATGTTCTCGTAATGTACTGACAGCTGACTGGCCAGTAGTCATATTCCAAATCCTAATGGTTGAGTTATCAGAGCCAGAACATATGTACTTTCCATCAGGTGAAATAGCAATGGACTGGACCCAGCCTATTTGCCCTTGGAACAGGCTAGTAACATTTTGACTGGTAACTGAATCCCAAATCATAATATTTTTGTCTTCAGAACCAGAGACAACATATCTTGAATTGGGTGAATAGGCAACAGAAGTAATAGCAGCTGTGTGTCCATGGAGTGGACCTGTGGCAATCTGGCCCATGGCTATGTCCCAGATTATCACAGTTGCATCTCTAGAGCCAGAAACAATGTGTCTTCCACAGGGTGAATATGAGAGAGAGGTGATGGAATTTGTGTGACCATGGGATAAGCCTGTAATAATTTGGCCAGTGGTGGCATCCCAAATCATAATAGCCTCATCTTCTGATCCAGACACAATTTGCCTCCCATCAGGTGAATAGGAAACAGAGGTGACAGTATACATATGCCCCAGTAATGGATTCATTGCAGTCTGGCCAGTAGTTGCATTCCAGATCCTAATAGTAGTATCATTAGAGCCAGAGACAACATATTTTCCATCAGGTGAGAATGCAACAGAGTTTACATGGTCTGTGTGACCTTCAAATGGTCCCACAATGGTTTGGCCACTTCTTGCATCCCAAACCCTGATAGTAGTGTCCCAAGAACCAGAAGCAATATGTCTTCCATTTGGGGAATAGGCAACAGATGTGACACAATCTGTATGCCCTTGAAATGCACTTGTGACACTTTGGCCAGTTGTTGTATCCCAGATTATGATAGTCCTGTCTCTAGAGCCAGAGGCAATATGCATCCCATCTGATGAATAGGTGACAGAGGTAACATAATCTGAATGTCCCCTAAGTGGATCCATAACAACTTGCCCAGTGCTTGCATCCCATATCATTATGGTCCTGTCTTCAGACCCAGACACAATATGTCTTCCATCAGGTGAATAAGCCACAGACATGATGTGCCTTGTGTGTCTGGGTAATGAATCATGAACTTTCAACCAATAAGCTGTATGCTCAGAAGTGACAGGAGCATGTTTTTGCAGGTGGTCCTTCCAGAGTGCACAAAGTGGTGATCTAGTTGGGGTCTGGGGCATGGCTGATAGGTAGAGATGAGGAGTGCACTCTTCAAGAACAGGTTTGAACACTTGAATGAACTGGATTGCCTCTGTGGCCAATGTAACTATCTCATGGTCCTACCCACTCTTGTTTAGTATCAAATGCCAATCACCAACTTTTATCTTACCTTTGCCCAGGTCTTTAGAATTGTACAGGTCTCTACAGCACATGTGATAGATGATAGTTGTGGGAAAAGGGAAAGCAAGCTGATGGCTTCAAGCCAGTAAGGAAAGAACTCCTTAAAGAAGAGGGTAACTTCATCCAGCAATTCAGAGGTACAGTCCACATGTTGCAGATGGTTCATCCAGTAGCGGCATGCATAGGATAGGTTGGGTGGGATGGCCACGTGCACTCGTTGGGCTAAGTCAGGAATGGCAGAATTATGGAGTCGGGAGTCATCTAGGTCACAAATGTTGAATTTGAGCATATTTCGCATGCAGGAAAGCAATGCTCGTCCGAAGGTGATGTGGTGTTGACGTAGGTGTACAACATGGAAAACTGAGCTGCGAATGTCTAGTAAAAAGTCACGGAATGAGGTATGGTGTAGGCATATGGGGATGTCCTCAAGCACCCCATCAAGCAATGATCCCAGGGGTTTGATGACCTCCCTAACCGGCAGTTGATCATGAAAGAGAGCAGCGAGCGAAGCCACAGATAATGGCTCAAGAGTGTCCATTACAAGTACAATACCCATTACTTCCCGGAAGGAAGCTTGGACATCCTCTTGTGTGAAATATTGCTGCAGAATCATCTCATACAAACTGTCAAATGGGCGGGGAGGTAGGCTCCCCTCACTCTGCAAAAGTATATGAAGGCGCTGGCAGGGATCAAGTCTGGTAGCGCCATCCCCTTTGATAAACCTACACGAAGTGGATGCCAATTGGAAGAGATGGTGAGAATGGCGGACGAGCAGTTGACACCACTCCTTATTCGGCCAATGAGAATCAAAGGAGGGATACTGTGGAAGTGAATGAAGAATGAACCTCTCGATATCTGCATCGACGATTTGTTCCGGAATGTCTTCCATTCGCTTAAGAACGACTCGCGGGGTAGACATGAACCCAGCGATGATGTCGCCTTCTGGACGAGTGGTGATGAGGAAGCGAAGATAATTTGGCAGTGCATTTCCGGTGATGAGCATCGAGAGGGCCAACAGAAGGTCTTGACGACCCGCAGGATCTCCGCTTTCGTCAAGGGCATCAATAACGATGATCAAAGGCCCAATGGCATCCAGGTATTTGCACGGTTTAATGATCATTCGTTTGAGTTGCTCCGTGGGTGATATGGACACACGAAGTGGCCTATTATTTCTGACGACATTCCAGAGTGCAGATCTGAATAGGGAATCGTGCTCAGAGAGATCGCGTGCAATGGTACTGAACAAATTTCCCGGATTCCGCCTCGCGACATCGGTTTTGGAGAAGCAGTATGACGACCCTAGCCTCTCTTGCCCGTCATACAGTCGAGCAATTGTGTGAGCAACCGTAGACTTGCCCGACCCAGCATCGCCGGTGAGAAGACACACTCGGGGCGAATTCTCCGCGGGATTGTTCAGCGCATCACAAATTTCACGGATCAATGTCTCGCGAGTCCCCGATAAGCATCCCTTATCCCTGGAGTACCTAGCACCGAACGCATATGGCATGTCATTCAGATCAATGGATTCGTCTGCGTTACACGCCCGTGAATAGTCGAGCAAGATCGTAAAAAGTCATGCTTACCGTCGTGCTCCTCGGCGTTCACTATCTGCACAACAGGAACTCCGGTTGACGGAGAACCTCCTTCCAGGAATGTCGTCTTCAGGTCTCGCAACTTATTCTCGTAATCCGTGACCATGCCGTCGATGCCAGACATGGTGCATTTACCCATCCAGAACCCTACATATGAAAGTCAGTCACGAGCGTCGCAAAAGCCAATGAAAACTGACAAAGGTCGTTCTGTTGGGTGTACTCGATGATGAAGTACACACACTCTGTCACTTGTTGGACGAGGAGTGTAATCGTCTCCACGTTTGCTTGAACTGCCTTCAAAGGTTCCGGAATGTGGACAAATTCAAATACGTCGCTCATAAATTTTACTAATCGAATGATCTCGTCGTCGTGGCTTTGCTGGTTTAGAAGTACCTGTGTAAAACACAGTTGGAGATCATAGCAGACGAATTGGACAGCAGGACAGACCTGATTTGCGGCAGATACGACAGACCATGCCAGAGTTGTATACGGATGAACCTGGGTAATGTTCAGAAGAAGCGGTTAAGATGCTAGATGGTAAATACCTCAGGGACATGAACAGCGATCTCGATGAACAATTGCATTCTCTTCAATAGAATATCCCACCCAATCTCGAATACCCTGTCTTGGGCTATATTTTTAATGCCGTTGTCGACTGTCAAACACAGGAGGCCTGTAGTGATGCCGACCAGCCCGAGATTGTCCATGTCAAGGCCACCGTCCAACTTGGCGGCGAGGGAAAACTTGATGGTAACCATCGATCCGGCCCCATCAGAGCGATTTCCTCCAAGGGTCTCTTCGAACACTTGAATCGTAGGTATCGTATCAATAGAAGACGTCGGATACTCAGATTGTCATCGCACCTCCATCCTTCGACTTTTGCAGAATTTCTTCAATGGTATAGGTGAAACCTCCGACCAATTTGTCCTTTCCTATCCGGCGCTTCTTGTACACCTTCGCAAAGAGGGCAGAGCGCTCATCGCCATCACTGAAAACATTTAAATCTGTAGCTTGTGGAAGAGAACATATGCTCACAATATCCAATTGTCGTTCCAAGATACGAGATTGCCGGTCTCCTTCGACATCTTCGTTGACCGTGGGGTACTTGAAACTCCCACACGAAATTCGATACTGTATTGCCTCGCAAACACGCCTGTACGCTCCGATTGCGTCCGAAGTTGGATGTCTGGGAGAATGAACGTCCACCAAAAGGGTGACCTAGCGCCATGACCTTACCCTTGACTGTAATTGTGTTCCTTCTGGTATTGTTCAGCGCACTGTCCAAAAATTTAACAAATACATACCCGATTGGATCGATACCCTGGGCTATATTCTTCGTACTCATTGTTATCTGGAAGACGGAGAGTACTAGGAGGGAAAATAAAGCGACAGTGTAGTTGCAGGTGAGCGCCGAAGATCACACGCGGTTGCAATGCGGCCAAAAACCACGGAAATGACCGGCCGGGTTCGATTCTCAGCAGCTTGTTCTTGCAGTCCACGTTCTTTCGTTCCCCGAATTCCCTCAGTAAGGAGTGCAATCGTGGTACTAGATAGCTTACCTCCAATCGAGATGCTGCAGGATTGGAGGAAGCGTGCCGATTCCGAAAGAATGTCATGCGAAGGTTAGCGGGTGTCCAAATATAGTAACGTAGTGGAAGTGTACGAAATAAGCACACTTGCCTTACTGCTAGCAGTGGAATACGAACGTTGCAGATTACTGATGGACTATTCTCCTGCCATGTCCTCAATAATTCACCTTGTCCAATTATGCACGGTCAATTTGTCCGAATACAGTCCATGTATAATCTAGTGGGTCATTCTAGTTTTGCAGTTCACGCGACCACACCTTCCTCTATGATGTAGCTCTTTTTGCCGCACATACACTGCAAAACAATATACTTGGTCCTTGCCGGTTTTGAACTGCAGTTTTCTTTAATATTGCTGGTTATTTAATCTTAATAGGAGTAGAATTTGTTATTACTATTACTAGTATTACGCGCAGATGAAAAACGACAAACAAAGACACGACATTATCCTGCGCCGTCCCGTCGGTCGGCGTACTTCCTGGAAGGACAGGACAACGGCCGCACGTGTGATTCCCAACGGACTGTGTCGTGCGTGGCAATTCAGCAACTTTGAAAATCAGATGCTACCGAACGAGAAATGGGACACCCACTGGGCCGTCTTGTCCTCGGGCCACAACGACGACGTGCACCAGCCCAGTATAGCAAGCGCGACCCACACGCTTTCAACAAGTTCTGTCAGACGTAATCGCGCAGCAGATCGGCATCAGGAAGCACTTAGGCGAGGTGTTTGATGGTGTTCTGACCGAGCCCGAAAAGGTCGGAACGAGAGATAGAGTCAGAGTGGTGGGGATTGTGGATCGCATCGGCCAGGTCGACGATCAAAGACCTGCAATCATTGGTCGATCAGGAACGTCTGACGCAGCTACCTCCGTCCAAGATCGAGAAATGGTAATCGGTATCGGTGCTGGAACACGCCGTCGACGACATCGGATAGAAACACCTGGATGAGGGTCAGCTAAACGCTTGGGAAACGCTCGCGCATACCGGCCTCGTCCAATGCTATGATCCCCATATTGACGGATAAAAGAGGACGGCCACTTATCATTACGCGATACTTTTGAGTTCCTAGCCACTTGAAAGTATGTTCGAGGTAGCCGTATGGGACATGAAATGGATATGTTTGGCAGGTGGTTGTAAATCCAAGAGGAACGGTGCAGGCGTGGTATGTGAGACGGCTGGAAAGGGGGCTCCAGTCAAGGAAGTAACGAGGTGTTAGTATCTGGTCTCCGTTGCACCAAGGCAACATTTGCACGGCATGAAGACAGAATCTGATGAGGACTATGGTGGATTGATACTCGCCTCAGCTGGCCAGTGGTATTGGTTGTAGCATGACGGTGACTCGCGGCGAATGGGTGAGGATGCGGACCAACGACGCGCTTGAGAGCGTATAATACGAGAGTACTAAATTTGACCGAGTATCAAAGCTTGCTTCCGTCGCTCCATTCTACATTCTCTAGATAATGAATTAATCGACAGTTAGCAAGCGGACTTAACTGGTGTTTCATCGTACAAGCATGTACTTAGCTAAATGTCAGCGATCAAGCCCAAATGTAGCCCTTCTGGCGTGTCATAATCCAACGATCCATGGCAGCAGGCTCCTCACCCTATCATTAACATTGTCTCGTGAACAAGTGCTCATATTTCAGTCACGATGACCTACAGGCTTTTCGCCGATAAGCTTCTGATACGCGGATGCAAGGCAGGGGCTCGTCCGTGAGGAGTCAGATTTGTGAGATGTGTAGCCAGCGGTGAGGCTCAGGGAGATATCCTAAGAAACAGAAGTACTTTCCTTCCTCGAGTGCAATCACTATTGTATATCAAATAAGCTGGAGCATTTACCTTGAATCAACAGTAATGCTTACTTATGGTACGCTGGTGCGTAGTCCGTCAACACGCAGGCAATATATTTTCGCAGGCGAAACACTCACCTTGTGGTTGTGTCAATTTTACTTGCGTAGGGAAGGTAAAAGGGCTGCACATTCGAAGCCAGCATATTACGATAGCCATTTGTACCCTCGCTCGCGGCGCTCAGTACCAAGTTGACACTTTGAAGGTCACTTAGGTCGACGAAGTTAACAGCGACATTGACAAGTTCACGGGTTGGACAGCCGAGCATACTCGCACATACAGAGGTGTGCGATGTGAAGATGTTAAGAGCACGAAATACGACCCGTGATCGATCAACATACCAACGGAATAAAAAGAGTTTGGCGAATATACCAAGCTTGGGGTGAACGTGAAGAGGTCTGGGGCACAAGGAAGACCTGCCTGATTTTTGCATTTTCGAAGTTGTAACAGGGGCTTTTGCGGCCGATTAGTTGACCGGATCAACTAACTAATCTGGACCACGATTCTCCTCGCACGCGGATTCAAGTACGTGCTGAACAGTGGACAGCTCGTCCTACAAAACGGAACAATGTACATCCCAGTAGCACCGAGATGAGTGGTCCGGTGCCCTTGCCTGTATTGACGATGCGAGCGAAATCCGGTTGCCATTGGTTCCTACTTTAGATTAGTCGACTAGCACGCTGCTGTTCCTGTTCTTGGGAGATAACGAGCCGACCTTTGTATCCCATTCCTAGCGTCGCAGCTCCACTCAAAAGTTGAAAAAGAGTCCTTCATAATGTTGTTGGGTGAGGGCAATAGGAGCTGCCGCTAGCGGCTACATACACCAATGTTGCAGTTTTTGGGTTCACCACTTGACAAAATGCTGACATGGTAAACCACTCTATCACTGGGTATATCAGCGATCGTATGTGTGCGGTTCTTTTCTTCCCGTGACATGTAAACACGAACAGAATCTTTCTCGCAAATCGAATGACCTACCTAATTCGCTCGACGCATCTGACGGGAAACGATGTTCCAACTTCCTGGTGATTGAGTCGGGG
>JBBPMV010000850.1:0-11114 GCA_038090495.1 Heimioporus retisporus | reverse complement strand
AAGATACATTCGAATCTCCGCAGAGACCTGAAAAGTCCTCCGCACATCTCCAAGTGAGTATTCCCACTTGAGAAGTCCTCTGTCCCTTCGCATTCGAGTAGTACATAGCGTACCTTCATTCTCGAAATATTCTTGGTATGCATGCAATGCCAGGTTGGTCTGACCATATCAAGTGAAGCATTTGTTTGACTCCCCACTGAAAAAGACACATCAGTGAACAAAATTGTATACACAACATTGAACCACCTCCGAATTCTGAAACTCATACTGGTTGACAACTTGAAAAAAACTCGCCTCCAATGCCTCTGCCTTGTTGGCACTACCAAGCAACTGTATGACGCACTCCAAGTCCTTGTTTTGCAGTCGGAGAAATGCTTCGTTAAACTCGAGCGCAGGGAGGGCCTCCTATTCCAAAGTCATTGCAGTGTGGTCAACCAAGGACAGGCACCCCTTTCTCTTCCCACTTTCTTTCTTCCGTTCCGGCGTTCTCTCTTCCCGTCTTGCTCGCTTGTCTTCCAAGTCCGAGTCTGAGTCCATGATATTGTCAGCATCCATCGACTCGTCGACATCCATTGCATCACCGTCTTCTTCTCGTTGTCTGATCAACACCGTCAGAACAGATCACACCACCAAATTTGAAAATTACATCTGCTTCTTCCACTTCCGTCGTCGCCCCCTTCACCCTCACCCTGCTCGCTTTCCTCAGCAGTGTCGCCTCGCTCGACCGCCTTTCCGACAGCATCTTCCAACTTGGCCAACTTTCCCTTCCTGACAGTAATTTTGCCACGTTTCCTGGTTCAACAGGACCGCCACGCATGAGCTCCCACAGATGGGTCATCACCAATGTTGACAGAGCCACCGCCGCTTTGCATACCATCGACACTTTGTCTTTCAACGTGCCAACTGCATGCCACATGATTTTGAGCCACTGCTTGGGGAACGGTATGCGTAGATCGCACAGCTTAGAGAGCGTGGAAAGGACTTTGGAGTGGACGTACGAGGACAGGTCGAGGGTGCGGGAGATAAGGCGGTCGTACAGATCGCCAAGCTGCTTGTGCGCCTAGATAGAATCGATGGACATGCCTTGAGAGCTTGCGAGTTCGCGAATGAGGAAGTCAATAACTGCGACGAGGGCCATGTGCATCGGGTATGACTAGATGGCTGCCATGAGCGAAAGGCCACCCGAGCGCGAGAGCGTACCTCGGAATCCGGATGTTCGAGAAGCAGGCTGAACTGCTTGAGTACCGACCGGGGAGATTCGTCGCTGAACTCGACGAGGAAGCGCGAAAAGGTTCTAGGTCCTCTGGTATCCCGAGCACTAAGCATCATTCCGGCAATCTCGGGGAGAATTTCATCGGCACGGCCATATTCCTTGGCGAGAGATAAGAGCTCTGCCATGAGGTCAGAGAGATGCTTGTAGCATTTAGGGACTGCAAGATGTAGTTTCGTGTGGCAGGGCTGTATCTATGGATCTTGAAAGAAGTACAGATGACGTATACGCATATCGTGATCTTGTTGTGCTTCATGTGCTGCTCGCTCTCTGCGATACAGTACACAGAACGGTGAGGTAGCTAGTGCGACAGTTGCAACTGCGCGATACAGAGAAAGTGGAAGGATGGACTTTATGAATGGTTCCCTCTCCGTGGCAGTGACTCATATGCGATGCATCTTGAACTTCATCGCTTTGAAAAATGGCTCCAACGTAGCGAGAATCTGATCGAACCAACTCCACACTTCTGCATGTTTCGCAGCCGAGTGGGACCCCGCTCCCTTGCCACCCTTGCCCCAACGTGCGCGCGGCGATGGCCGCGGGGCACCCTCTTCGCCCTGACCTTTTCGGCAGTAGTGACAAACCATTAGAGAAGGAAGGCGTGCATCTCGAGAGGCGCTTTATGTAAGAACTCAAGCAAAGGGTGACTCTTAAGGAACCACTTTCAATGCAAGAAAGATGCAATTCCGAAACTAAAGTACCAGTACAATACATGAGCTCTTATATACCTGCCTATGAGGCTATGCGTACAGCAATGCGCAACGAACACATGTACTACATGAGGCGTATGGCTATGTGATAACATAAATAGAAAGATAAGAGTGTGGCGTGTGAATGAGTGACTAATATATTACTAGGAAAAAAATAAAGTTCTAACATTACCCCCTTTTCAAGGCTTTTCTTCCACGAAAAGACATGCGGTGACCAAGAGAAGCGCGATATGCGAGGAAGTCGTTGGTGCGGAAGAATGGGGCCGGAATGTCCGGGAGGATGCCACGACACTCAGGGCAGGTACAAGGCGGATCGGGTTCATCGGCGTTATATCGTAATTGAAGGCCAGGTGGTCGTTTGGCCGTGGGATGAAGCCGATGAAAGTCCATTAGAATGTCCTTGGCATTCCCAAGTTCGGAAAACTTCTTCCATTCCCGTTCTTCACGTGGGAACCCTTTCCAGTGCACGAGGTATTCAATGACGTTTCGTCGTTCACGTGTGTCAACGATTTCCTCAATTTCGTGTTCGTCCCCTTGTGGTTGGGCAACCGGTGGTGGTGGCGGCGGTTTTCGTTGTGATGAGAATTCTCCTTTTTTGTACGGATGGAGAAGGCATTCATTGAAGACCGGATGAATTGTTCGCCAAGACTTGTCGAGCTTTAGCTTGTACGCGCTAGCTCCGACCTTCTTTTCCACTTTGAACGGTCCGTAACGTTTGTCATCCAGCTTTTTTGCCGGTCGGTCCGTACGGATATTGGTTGCTTCCAGGAGTACGAGATCACCTGGTTTGTATTCTTGGGGTGGTCGCACGCTTCTATCGTGGAATCGCTTCATGTCCGCTGCGGCGTGTTCGAGGGCGGAGATAGCATCGGCACGTGTTTGTTTCATGAATGTTACAAAACTCGCGGCTGACTCGTTTCGGACTATTTTAGTTGTATTGCCAATCTGAGGCTGTTGTCCGTAATTGAGCATGAACGGGGAAAACCCAGTGGCGCTGGATGTCTTCTGATTGTGCGCGAATTCTGCTAGTGGTAGCCAGTCCGCCCAATCCGTTTGCCTATGGTTGGTGTAAATGCGGAGGTATTGCTCTACTTCCGCATTCATCCGTTCTGTTTGTCCGTCCGTTTGTGGATGAAACGCCGTGGAGGGGTTTCCTTCTATCTTTAGGAGCGTGTAAAGGTCCGTCATGAAAGAAGATACGAATTGCGGTCCTCGGTCCGATATTACTTTTCGGGGAGTTCCGTGAAGTTTAAATATATGATCCCTAAAAATGGATGCTACACCTAGCGAAGTAATCGAAGAGGAAATTGGAAATAGGTGTATCATTTTTGAAAATCTATCTACAATGGTGAGAATGGCGTCCTTTCCT
Organism: Heimioporus retisporus; assembly: GCA_038090495.1. Taxonomy (NCBI): domain Eukaryota; kingdom Fungi; phylum Basidiomycota; class Agaricomycetes; order Boletales; family Boletaceae; genus Heimioporus; species Heimioporus retisporus. The sequence continues at coordinate 7,765 of JBBPMV010000850.1, read as the reverse complement.
TGGGATTCCGGAAGTGGTCCAATGATGTCTATGGAAATTATTTCCCATGGGGCGCTGGGAATTTCGTTCGGTACTAATGCTGTGGTTGCGTTTTCCCGTCTTGGCTTTACTTTCTGACACGTGTCGCACCCTGAGACATATTTCTCGATGTCCTTTCTCAAGGCTGGCCAGTAGTATCGGGTCATGATCAGATCTCGTGTTCGTCGTTGTCCGGGATGTCCAGCGAGTGGATGATCATGATTTTCTTGGATGATGCGTTCTCGTAGCTTTGCATCGTTGGGAACATACGTCAAGTTTTTCCATTTGACCTGTCCGTTTTCCTTGGACCAGTTTGACTCCTCCTTTTCGAGTCCTATTCTGGCGTATCTTTCGAGTTTGTATTGCAATTTCGAAATCGAATCATCTATCGATTCTAATTGCGTTATGGCGAAAATGGCAAACATAGCCCTAATCTCCGTGGCTTCTTGTGGGAATACCGTAATGTCGAGGTTGTCAAACTCTACCCCCTTTTCAAAGTCCGACCTCCGGGAGAGACCATCGGCTGGGTTCGTCTTTCCGGACCGGTAGGCGAGTTCGAAGTGGTATTCCTGGAGGAGTTGGTTCCATCGGGCCTGTCGGCGGGACAGTTTGCGGGCCTCTTTCCAGTATTCCAGGTTTTTGTGATCCGTGAGAAGCTGGAATGGTTGATGGGCGTCCAGAAGATAGTGTCGCCATTCGTTTAGGGCAAAGATGATTGCCGCCATTTCGAGGTCTGCCGCATGGTAGTTCCGTTCGGCGTCGCATAACGATCGTGAGATGAAGGCGATTGGGTGCCACTTATCGTTTTGGTGTTGCGTGAGAACGGCTCCCAAGCCTATGCCTGACCCGTCGGTTTCAATGCGGAATTGGTCAGTGTCGGTGGGAAGTGCTAGCGCCGGCGCGGTGGTAATGATCCCTTTCAGGGTGTCGAAGGCCTTCTGGCATTCCGGCGTCCAATTCCAATCCTTGTTGACGGAGGTGAGTGCGTTGAGGGGCTTAGCGATTTGAGCAAACCCTTGCACGAAACGTCGGTAGAAATTTAGGAATCCTAGGAATCCTCGCAACTGTTTCTTGGTGGTGGGAGCCGGCCACGAGGTGATTGCGTCGGTTTTTCCCGGGTCCATCCGTATTTGGTTTTGGGCGACAATAAGGCCCAGGTATTCGGTCTCAAGTTTTTCGAATTCGCACTTCGTATGCTTGAGAAATAGTTTGTTGTCCCGTAATATTTTTAGGACTTGGCGAACAATCTCACGGTGGTGTTCTAAGGTGTTGGCGAATATCATGATGTCGTCCATATAGATTACGACATGTCCGTCGTTAATTAATTCGCGGAAGATGTGGTTCATCATGGTCTGGAAAGTAGCCGGCGAATTTGTCAGCCCGAAGAACATGACGAGGGGTTCGAAAAGTCCCCGATTTGTACGGAATGCCGCTTTCCATTCATCTCCCTCCTTCATCCGGATATTATTGTATCCCCATCGAACATCTAATTTCGTAAAGTACTTTGCGGACTTTAATTTGTCGATTAGTTCCGATATCAGGGGTAACGGGTATCGGTTTTTGACGGTGATCGCATTTAGTCGGCGGTAGTCCTGTACGGGTCGTAATTTTCCATCCTTCTTTTTGACGAAGAAGAAGGGGGATGCGAATGGGGATTTTGATGGCCTTATCCGGCCACTTGTGAGATTTTCTTCGAGGAAGGCATCAAGTTCCTGTTGTTCCGCAAGTGTCAGGTTGTATGTCTTGCAGTCAACCTTATGATCGCCTGGGAGTAATTCTATGGCGTGGTCCCAGGGTCGTCGTGGTGGCAATTCGTCGAAGCTTTCCTTGGCAAAGACGTCCCGATACTCATGGTAGTGCGGTGGTACGACTTCCTCGAAGGTTTGTTCGTTCTTTTTGCTGCTACTTGCAGCGGCAATGTCGGTAGATACATTTCTTATGTACATATCTACGTCTATTGAGAAGATTCTGTCCCCGGCTAAATATCGTGATGTGAATTCATCGTTGTCATCATCATCATCGATCAGGGTCGGACAGTGGTCTTGTTCGCACGAGAAGGCGATTGTGGATTCTTTCCAGTCTATTTCTGGATTATGGGTTCGCAACCAGTCATGGCCTAAGAATATCGCGTGTGTTCCCAGGCTTGCTATTGCGAGCGCTATTTTCTCACGATGTCCTTCTAATGTTATTTCCACAGTGACGAATTCGGATATTTGTCCTGTGGCATTAATTGTGCCATCCGCGTTATACACCGGAATGGCCCGTGGCAGTTTTTCTTTATGTAGTTGATGCTGTTTTACGAATCCTTCGTCAATTACTGATCCGGTGCATCCAGAGTCGATAAGTGCCTTTGTGCTTATTGTGATTCCGCTATCTGTGATAAGAGATACTGGGAATTCTAGGGAATTTCCGCGTCCTTTCGTCTGTCGGATGAAACGTGGTTTCATTTGTAACTCTTTTAGCACTAGTTCGGCTTCTTCCGTGCTCATTTCCCGGATTTGTGTAACTAAGGTTTCGTCCACCTCAGCTATTCTTGATTCGTGTACGAACGTTCTCAGGTGTTCCTTAGTTCGTTCGTCTTTTGTGTTGTCAGCCATTGTTTTTATCCATTTGGCCGACCATGGGTCTACTGAATTTAACCATGTCTGTCTCCCGGTTCCTTTGGGTTTCCCCTTAGGTTCCTCGGCAATCTCCTTGGCATCTGCCTTGGATGATCCCATGGGTCGTTTCAGTATTTGGACCTGTTTGTCGGTTGATCCAAACCCTTTGTCGCCTCGTGTTGTATCATTGGCGACTTCTCCTTCCTGAACCTTAGGCGTCTGGTTCATTTCTAGAATAAGTTGGGCGATTCTATCTCCCACACTGATTCTGAATTCATTGTCGGTGGCGTTTGTCATTACCACCCCTACATCTCCGCGGTAGTCCTGGTCTATTACTCCCACATTTATGCCGATTCCATGCTTTACGGCTAAACCGCTTCTTGGTGCGACCCTTCCATAGACTCCGGGAGGCATTTTTATTGATATTTTTGTTCCTACAAGTTTATGTCCTCGTGCCGGAACAACTGCTTCTTCAGCCGCATATAGATCATAGCCGGCTGCTTCTTCTGTCCCACGCGTTGGTAGCTTGGCGTCGGGAGAGTTTCTTTTTACAATTAGTGGGAAATTAAGTACCCTTTCTTTTACTTGCTGGGCCGTGCTCCGAGGAGGCATCCGTACGCAAGGTGTCGGTTCACAGGGTTTTTCGTCACACTGTTCAACGGGGAGGGGAGAAAAACGGTTAGAAGAACTATTACATACAACCGTTGTAGGTGACGACAAAACAGGAATATTGTTCGACAAAGTAGACGACCGACTATCTACTCTGCGGCGTGAAAAGACAATTGTGCTACTTTTGCTACCAAATCGTCGTGGGAGGTGTATTCTACTTTCTGTCCTCCTATTTCTACACTACGTATTTGGCGCGCTCTTGGCGGCCGCATATGGTCCTTGCAGGGCCATGGTTTCCCACAGTATCTGCATTTGCCCTCTGCCCGGGCTCGGGATAAGTCCATGGGAACACCTGCTCCTGGGAAAGTCCCGGGGGTGTTCGGTCCGATTGTTGACGTCGAGGGAGTAGTCGTGGACGACGTCGAAGGAGTAGAGGCGGCCGGCGCAGGTGCCGATGTAGTCTGCGCGGGTGCCCTGTGCCAATTATTTGGCCTTGTTTGTGAGAAAGGGTTTGTGCGGCGGGCTTTTCTTGCCGCGATTTCGGCCACGATGTTGGCGGAGGCGATGAGTCCGAGCTTCCACTCCTGGTAGTTGCTCGAGAAGATAATTGCTGGTTGGCAGCGTTCCACCTGCTCCACCACCTCGTTGTAGATCCCCTCTCGGCAGATCCGAATCATGATCTGGGAGTGTTGTTCCACAGACCATTCCGCGTCCTGCGCAAGTTGCTCGAGGCGGTTGAGGAAGTCCTCCACCGATTGGTCCTTTTTCTGCCGTAACCCCATTAGCTCCGTTTCGGCCTGTTGCCGTTCTCCCGTATTCTGGAAGTTTTCGGCGAGGGTTTCCACGAAGTTTTGCCATGTGGTGTTGGCATTTGGTAGTCCGCGATCCATGTATCGGTTGGCGAATCGCGCCGCCTCATTGTCGCCGTCTCCTCCCATGAACTGGAGGGCGATATGGACTTTTTGGAAGTCCGTGGGAGGGGCGTCAAAGCCAACGAAGTAGGCCTGCGTCCTCCGCAGCCAATGGCGGAACTTCTTTTTGTCGCCTGTGAAAATCTCAGGCTTTTGCATAAAGTTTTTGCCTAGGGCGTTAGCCGTCGGCCGGGTGGGTGCTTGTGGAAGCCGGACCCTGAAAGGGTTGAAGGCGGATCGGGCCGGCTGTTGGGCGAGAGGAAACCCGGGCATGTCGCCCATGACCGGTTTCCATTCGTCTTCGGTTTGTTTGCTTTCGTAGAAAGCCTTGTATTGAGAGGCGAACTGCCTCAATTCTTCGACCGAAAGGGATTCGACGGGGCGGGAGAAGGGGTTGTTGGACATCTTGGTCTGATATCCGCGGGAGTCGAAGGGTGGTTCTATAATTGATTCTTCCGAGGAGGAAGACTTGGCGGGTGACGGAGGTGGCGATTGAGGGGGGTTGGGAAAAAGATCGTCGAGTGCGAAAGCGTCGTCAAAGGACGGTCCGGGCTCACTGGGGCCTACTGCGTCCGACACGGCTGCGGAGATTGTATGGAGATCTTCGGAAGGTGCTGCGAGGACGCCTAATTGGCTCGACTACAGCAGGCACCGCCGGTATAGGTGGAGAGGGGAGGTAGAGAGGAGTGACGCCTTCGTAAGGGTCGGTGGATTTCTCAAGAAGAACTAATTGTCCTTCAGGGGCGAATTGAATGAATGTGCCGGATGCGACACGGATGGGGAGGCAAAGACTGTCGTCGATGCGATTTGAGCGGGGCGGGGGAGGAGAGTCGTTTGGATCGTAAAACTCCGACACGGACGGTGCGAAGTCTTGGGAGAACGTGAGACTGAGGGGCGTACGCCCGAAAAGGTTGGAAGAGTAGGAGGTGGGAATTTTGTCACGCGTGAAACCTACACAAAGTGTGCAGGCTGGACAGCGAACGCGACGGAAGTGGAGGGAAGGGGGAGAGAGTGTCGGCTCTTCGGGTTGTTGGCGTCGGAGTCGGTCGGTCCAAGTTTGACGTCCTTAGAAGACGCGCTTTTACCCCAAAAGCGATAAGGTGACGGTCAAAGCCGGTGTCGAACTAGCGTTTGGAGGGTGCTATTCCCACGAGTCTGACACCAAGGGCTCGCAACGGTGGTAACGTTTGTAAGGGCCGGTATACGCGCACCCGTTTGAGGCCTCAACCCAAAGCCGCTATACCCAAATCACAGGGATCCCCAAACAACAGGGGTGCGGTGACTGACAGCAGGAAACTGCACAGTCTCGGGACTTGGCTCTCCTTAACCCTGGAGTCCGGGTATGGGTGTGCGTGAAGCGAAGAGCGACACTAACACGTGGAAAGTGGAGCGGTAAGAGAGGATAGTTTCGGAATATTGTAAGAACTCAAGCAAAGGGTGACTCTTAAGGAACCACTTTCAATGCAAGAAAGATGCAATTCCGAAACTAAAGTACCAGTACAATACATGAGCTCTTATATACCTGCCTATGAGGCTATGCGTACAGCAATGCGCAACGAACACATGTACTACATGAGGCGTATGGCTATGTGATAACATAAATAGAAAGATAAGAGTGTGGCGTGTGAATGAGTGACTAATATATTACTAGGAAAAAAATAAAGTTCTAACACTTTATGCGCCAACATGACCTTCTGGACCTCCTCTCCAGAGGCCATCATTGCTACATCTATTTGTGTACTCAACCCAGACGCGATCGCATCGAGGGGTTTGTTCATGAGGGACTTGGTAACAGCGTCGGCGCACTTGAAGAGACCGCGAAAGATGTCAAAGAGGTCTCGTACTGTGATGGCGTCCGAGCTGTGTACGGTTCTGTCGACGGCATCTGTGAACGTCGTAAGGGACAACTGGACGCGCTCAAGCACATCACGCACCCTGTAATAATGGGCCTCAGTCCGTGTCGTGGATATAGTGTTCGTTTGGTATGTCGTGCGACGACGCGTCCTTCGAGATCATCTTGCAACTCGAATCCAAGTTGCTCATTGCTCAAAATAACACGGGTATTATCGTTCACGCGGCCCCCCTGCACGCTCTCGAGGTCGCAATCGTTATAGAACTTTGCTTCCTGCATATGCTTGCCACGGTTGATCCAGGCATGCTGAAGAATGTTGGTAACATTGTAAGCGTTCTCAACTCGCATCGCTGAGCCGCCATGTTCCCACACTCATTTTTGTACCCGCGTTCGTCCCTTCACCCCTGCGAACATATGTAGCGTCAGACTGACCGCGTCTGCCAGGAGCCATGGACCATGGTAAGAGGATCCAGGTCACGTCCGGGTGCATACGATCCTTTGCAAACGGTCGTCACACCGTCCCAGGCGGCTGTCGTGTCACTATGACACCCGACACAGTTTCACCACCATCGTCGGCACCCAGTCGTTTGGCATCCTAAAACGTCATCACCGCCCCTGTCTGTCTTGCAACCTCTCTATCTCTCTCTTCTGACGCACAACCTCATAGGACTTTCCACAACCTGCCAACGAGTCCTTTATCTACCCTCCCACAACAGGCTTGTCCTATTCCTTGTCTGTCCTGTTTCTCCTTCCCCGCAACTACCTAATCCGCCTCTAGCACCTCTGGCGGGTGTTATGAGATCGCATGAACGGCAACGGCAACATCTCCCGCCCTCTCCGACCTTCCTGTCTCACCTCTCTCAGCCATCCAACTGAACTGCATCACCGGGGTCACGAATTGGTGTCATGGCTCCTACGACCTCGTCTCCAACGGCTCCATCGTCATGTGCCCGTTTGGTGACGGCTACCAACAGATCCAAGACCCGTGCGCGCCGACCTCGAACTTTATCGAGAGCTACACAACACGGAGCTGTACGTGCAGTGGAGCATCTACCAGGACGCGGTGAAGGGGTACACGCTGCAGCTGTGCCAGTACGACGGCACGCCGTTGCCACCGCAGTGGTTTGTCACACCCTCGTCGGAGATGCTGCCGACGCAACCGTTGCGGAATGTGACGGCGTCGAACAAGGATGCGGTGCGGTGCGTGAGCGCGGGCGAGCGGCGGTGGTCCGGCGTCGGGCGGTCAATGGCCCCCCTGTCGTGGGCGTGCTTGTCATGGGCGTGTCATGGCTCGTTTGATCGGTATTAGGCAATACGACTAACAGGTCTGTGACTGCTTTTTTTTTTTCCTTTCTTTTGCATGGATGACATGGCACACCACCCTTTATACTCGATATTCTTTGTTCTGTTTGATACGACGACCTGGACCTACGGTACGACGGACGTCTTACCTCCTTGCGACGTGCAGTGCGCCAGTCGCGTTGTGCCCTTTTTTTCTGATCGTAGACTCGGTGTATTTCCTAGCCAGTCGGGATATAATTCTCGTTGGCGGTGGCGATCCTAGACCCTCCGGATGGGCGTTGGACACGCAGCTGGAGAGGGCAGATAAAAATAAAAGCGACTGCGCATATGTCAATTTCATCATCATCAGATACCACCCATCCGACCTTAGACCGATAATAATGATAGGAATAACCGAACACTGCTATTCATGTCCTCGACCAAAACCATCATCGTGCATGGCATACCACCTTTGCGTTACTGCAAATGCGATT
>JBBPMV010000849.1:0-11119 GCA_038090495.1 Heimioporus retisporus | reverse complement strand
CACAGGGCATAAAGAGAGACGAGGAAAACCTCACATTTCGTCTGGTTATAACGACCACGCATGGATCTAGACGTTCGTTTGTCATCATTGACTAGGAAAAACGATACGCATCGAAACTCACGCAGCGCCTCTGTGGTCCGACCCGCTGAGCGCTGCTACCGGATTCGACGATTGTTTGACATCCTCTGTGAGAGTCGCCCAGTGATGAACCGTACTGGAAACGATCACCAACCGGGTCGTGCTTCCAATTCTCTTTCCCGTGTCAGCGAGACGTGGAAGGAGCAGTGACGACAGGAGTGCCATCCCGAGATAGTTCACTTGGAGACTAGAGATGTCATCAAAAAATACTTCAGGTATTCATGCTGGAGAGAGGACTAACCTGGATTCCCAGCCATCGACTGTTTCCTCATAGACCCATGCCAATGCAGCAGCGTTCATGACTAGAATGTCCAAACGATCATGTTCTTCTTGAAACTGCTCGGAAAAACGCATTACGGAGGTAAAATCGGCCAGATCGAGCATCATTCCTTGACACGACTCGAACCCGGTGGCAGACTCGATGGCTTGTAAAGGCGGTCAAGCAAAACAAAAGGAAGCGCAAGACGGGAACGTACCAGAAACGGCATCTGCACACTTGCGCTCACTGCGGCAACCAAGCACGAGCTTCGCCGGACGCATGCGCGCAAAGTGCTTGGCGGCTTCAAAACCGATGCCCGTGTTGCCACCGATAATGACGACCGTCTGGCCAGTGAGATCGGCGTGCTCGACAGGAGGAACTGTCGACCATTGGTCGACCACGAAATCGACAAACGTTCTCTTCATAGTGCGGGTGGTGGTGTTGTTCGAATTCTACGAGTCGTTGACGAGCGGTTCAACTTGCTTTTAAGTCACCCCACGGCAATACTCAAGTGACCGGCCACACACGCAACAGTTGTCACTGCACATCGATTACTGTGACTCTGCCTGCTCGGTGCCGAGCATGCACGTGTCAAATATGGGGGGCATCATTGTTTGCGTAAGTGAGTCCTCGTAATTGGTATTATGCAGTGACTGCTTGTTAAAGACGAAAACGAGGCATGATTGCATAACCAGCGGGGCCAATGGTGATCGATGACCCACCATCGGAGATGATAATCAGCTAGGTCCGAAAAGAGATTAGAGTCGTCACGTGCGGCACGTTGGCAAGTTGGACAAACAAAGTTTTTGTATTGACGCCAACGCTTTTGATCAATCCAATCGATGCTGTGAAATCCAATGTTGAAATGAGGCAATATGGTTTTAACCCACAGGGAGCCTTACATTTCCTTAGGCGTTTCCTTAGAACATAGCACCAGCCTCAGTCCGCAAGACGGGATGAGCCCGTCGCTCAGAACGCGTCCATAAGATATCATGACGCCATTCCACGATGATCGTCTTGGTCCCATGGCCCCTGGAAAGGGCCTGGGTTGGTATTCCTAGGCTTGGGGGATCGAAAAATGCTTCACCTGGGACGTGTCATGATCCGCGAGGGGAACGCAAAAGCCTTCATTCCATGTGCGAAAGCAACGATATTACCCACAGTATTAACCGCTTGCACCTGGGAATTGCGGGGAAATATAGTATACAGACACGCTCAGAAGACCACATCGCATTGTCTGTCTGGCGGAACAAACTCAACATTGAGCTCGTCAAGCTTGAACAGCCAACAATTTGGCAACAACTTCATTTTCCAAAAGTGACAATGACGCTCGTTTGACGAAGAGCAGCCTAGCTGGATCGCTTCGTCCCGTTCATGTAGACAAAGCAGCCTGACATGATTATTGTCGAATAGCATACTCACTATTTTCGCTGTGTCCGAGGTAGATGTCATGGAGTATACCTCGAACTTATCAGTCCTCGGGACAGAATAACTGGTCGAAGGCCTAGTGGGAAGAGTAAACCAAGGACCGTCGGAGTTTAACGAATCACGGTTCTTCCTGTCCAAGCACATAATATGCACCGTCACCCACACGCTACGTGGAAGACTTGAAACTAATATGCCTACAGCTTCGGTAAACGGTGGTTCGGATTCACCCAGGAACGTATATCCGGTGCTTCCACCCGAACTAGAGCGAAAGATCTTCTTGCTGGCTGCGCAAACCTCTGGCAAGTTGGTCGCGATCCGACTCTTGCTCGTCGCGTCCCGTGTCAAGGCCTGGTGCGTTCGACTCATCCTGTGGTTCTACCTACCCATGATTGCATGGCGCCCAGGACCGAGCCATACCTCTACACAACCATAATCCTGCACCGCGCCGACCAGGCTGACCCACTCCTTGCCACCCTCGCCAACCGCCCTCCCGAGTTTGCAAGGACGCATATCAAAGCCCTCTGCATCACCCCGTCGATCCCGCTCCCCCAAACGATCCAACTCCTCACTGTCTGCGCTGGGCTCGAAAGGCTCGCCCTCTGGCTCCTCCCACAATACGCTGCCGCCGTGCTCACCGCCCGCGTTGCTGCCCTGCCGCTCGCGCGTCTGTCGGTCAACGTCATGACCCTCCTGCCCCCGAGTGACTCGAAACTGGTGCTGCAGCATCATCCCGCGTTTCAACGGCTGACGCATCTGGACCTCGTGGACAACTGGGTGCTGTGGAAGCCGTCCCTCGGGGTAGAGCACCTCGCCCACTTGACGCACATTGCCTTTCGATTCTGGCCGCGCGGGAACGTGCAGGGTGCGCTCGTGCCGATTCTGGAAAAGGTCCCGCGGCTTGAGGTGCTTGTGCTGTTGGCGGATGAGAAGGTGATACCGGGGGCGTGTGAGTTTTTGGAGAAACAGGACATTCGGGATGAGAGGGTGGTGGTGCTAAGGCATGTACGAGATCTGGACGAGTGGGAGGAGATGGAAAGGGAGGGGATTGGGATGTGGCAGCGGGCGGAGATCATCGTGAGGTGGCGGCGACACAGCCGAGGTGAGTCGAGGCCTCGATTCATGTTGAACTCGAGCTGAAACGTGATGGTCGTTTGCACAGCGGGCCCGTTTGGTTTTCCGCCAGGATCTGAAGAGGCCACTCTGACAACGGTGACATGACGTATACTTGGGAGTCAGTGAGCTCCTGATTCACCAGCCCAAATCTAATCAATAGTTGTATGCTTTCGGTGCTTTTGTATGTGGAAGTTGTATCATGTTGTATGAATAGCTTGTCATTCCAAAAGATCAAGTCCCCGGTCGTGATGGAAAGCGCGATGAAGGGGCTGAAGTAGTTCCTTAGCTACGCTATACTACGGTACCGTTTAGTACCTATGGTAGGCAAGTTATTGACGCTGAAGATCACGAGATACACTTCGCCTCTCCCTCAATACAAATGAATTAAACCTTATTTCGCTCTCAAGGGTGACGATTGTCTCACGGAAGGTTACACAAAAGCACCCACGGCCGCGCATGCCGATTTTTCCAGGGACGCTCAAGCTTTAGCGGAAGTTGACGGTAGTGTTGACCATCAGAATATTGCGCAAACCATCTCACTGTATATGTCATATAATACTATCATCGCCGGTCCTCTACATCACTGGCCACTCAGACGCACCCACACGCTGTTTTTGGGACTTAAACAACCGTGCCATGATCTCCGACAACGGGCTACCGACGACGCAGAAAGCATGGATGGTCGTAAAGCAAGGTAAACCTCGCGACGCGTTGGTCTTCAAGACGGACGTTCCGGTTCCGAAACCGAAAAGTGGGGAGGTACTCGTGAGGGTCCGCTCCGCGGCGCTGAATCCCGTGTACGCATTCCCCCCTCTTTTACTCCTCGGTTGATTCTGAGGGGTCCTCTCTCCTGCCGTCTCTCGTCACACGCCTAGTGGATGGAAAGTCATGGGAGCGTTGCCGAACATATTATCCAGGCGACCGCACCCCGCAGAGCATGATCTTGCGGGCATCGTGGTGGATGCAAACGGAACGTCATTTTCCAACGGAGACGAGGTCATCGGATTCATTCCCGTTCGTGAGTTCTACTGACAACATGTCTTCTTGCATGTCATTCACCTGCTTCCAGCTCTCCAATTCAGCTCGCGTCAGGGCGCACTTGCGCAATACGCCGTTCTCCCACAGGACAACCTCACACTGAAACCTAGCAAACTCACTTGGGGAGAGGCCGCAGCGCTTCCCCTCGCGGCACTGACAGCGGTCCAATCCCTCCGTCTGGGCGGATACGACCCCGCGCGCACCCTGGAAGCGTCTCCGTCGTCGACTCCCCCCTACCAAGGGTCTATTTTCATCAACGGAGGCTCCACCGCCGTCGGCATCTACGCCATTCAACTCGCCAAAGCGCTCTCCCTGCGCGTGACCGCCTCTGCCTCTACGCGAAACGAGTCGTTCGTACGCGGCGTCGGTGCAGATGCGTTCCTCGACTATACTGCCCGGCCCATCACAGAGCAGCTCTCTGCCAGCCAGCCAGAGCCACAGTTTGGAATGCTACTGGATGCAGCGGGGTTGTCTGACACAGCGCTATATACGAAATCGGATGCGTACCTGCAGAAGGGAGGTAGGTATGTGACGACGGGACCTTGGCCCAATCAAGGAAGCTGGGTGAGTATAGTTGGGAGGTGGATGGGTGTGGTCACGCGACCAGCATTCTTGGGCGGTGTACCAAGGACTTGGAAGTAAGCCACCTTTGTACAGGGGGCTATTTGATAGATGTTGACTGCACGTCACCTTTCCAGGATGGTCAATGTGGAGAATAAAAAAGAAGATATGAAGATGTTGTGTTCTTTGATTGAGCGAGGTAGGCTCTCGGTTGTATTGTTTTGGAGGGATGATTGATTTGAAAGTCATGGATATCAGGTGCACTGCAACCCTATGTGGATTCAACGTACGAATTCAGGTCGGTGCAGGATGCATATGACAGAATATTGACAGGCCGTGCAACGGGAAAGGTAGTGGTCGAAATTGATTAAATCTACTGGATGTAGGGCTGATGTCACAGGAAATTACATGATGATCTTTGTGCTTGATTCCAAGTCTGCTGTGGATATTCTAAGGTATTCCATGTTTTTTTTTTCAAATCAACCATGCTGGCATACCAATAAGTTGGATCCTGGCCAATTTTGAAAAGCAGGAGAGAACAGACTATATAAGACTCTGACAATTGTCATGGTTATGTATGTACATATTATTGAGTAGTTCATTGGTTTGAGGCTTTGCAAATGTTCCATTTGATGGTATAGAAATGCATACATATATATTGCTACCAACCAAACAGGGGTTATAACAATAATTGCTCACTTTCTGCCTCAAGAGGCTGAGATCCTCTAATGTCACTAAGTCTTATCCTGAACATGCCTGCTTGGTATAGTTGATCCAATGAAGGATTTTCGATGCTAGCCAGGTGTTCATCCAGAGCATCAGAATGTGCCACCAGCCACATTGTTTCCAGGACACTGAGCCCAGTGATGTAAGAATAGGGCCTTTTCCTTGCTGTGGATGATGCTCTGGTAAGATAATATGTTAGCAAAAATAAAATCAATGATGTTGCTGATGCAATGATAGCCTATATGAATTTGAACTTTTAATGGATAATTACCTTTACATCTGTACAATGTACTTACTGGAGTTTCATTGATCTATGCAATTATTGAATCTCAATACATGAACTTTGTAAAAAAAACAAAATTGAGACCTACATTGAGTCTCCACTGTGGGTCTACACAGAAAACTTGACTTTCCCCAAATGTTATGTCATATCCTCCAGAATTTGTTCCTATCTGGCCTCCTGAATTCATATTGTATTACAAAAATTTCTGTCATAAAATCAGTTGAATCACATACCTGTCCAAATTATGGCTGCCAATCCATTTTCAATAGCATTTTCCAACTGGTCTGGAGTTACTGTATAATTCTGTGATGAAGCAGGTTGACTATTGCTATTGTTGCTCAGATTTTCAATAATCCCAATTTGCACAAGAACATACTTTGGCAGCACAAAGCATGCTACTAGCCCATCCTGAATACAAAGATCAAAGCCATATCCAAGATTCATATCTGTCATCTGATACATGAGCTAAGTTAATTCCACCTTCATGTATTCTATCAAATATATATCTTACCATGTTTACAAGAATACTAGACATAGTATTGTTATCCATCTGATCAACCCACAAGTTCCATGTTTGTGAGCTTTGTGGGGCTAACATTGAGTTTATTGTGCCCCTTTGAACATCCAGTGTGGCTTGAGATGATAGGGTTGATACTGAGCATGCTGCCAGGTATGCTGTTATCTGGGAAGTGTCAACTACAGGTAATAAATATTAATTATTTATCATTTCAAAATGAGAGGTTCACCTAGAGTGAAATTAACACTAAGATTTTTTGCATCCTTATGTAGTGATTCATTCATTGCAATATTAGTTGTAAGTAGAAAGTATAAATATTGTGAGCATAGTGGGCAGTGCTCTATCTATGAGAATAGATGCTGTATGGTTAGCATGTAAATAGCTCAGGACAAAATGACTAACTGTCCAGCCCAGTGATAGATAGACAATCATATTTGTTGAAATTGGTGAATCATCTGCCAATGTTTTCAAGGCTATCAAAAGAATATCACTATCAATATGTTATACTAATTGCAAGTGTGAAGATCTTACAATTAAGGGAAAAACTCTGATGTCCAAGACCATCTACAGAAAAACCAAGAGATGGAGGGTGTGTAGAATTGGTAAATGTTAAATTTGATAAAAGACCACAGGATGCCTGGAGAGAAGTTGTATTTACTGTGGCATTGACAAAGTTGGAGTCAATTCTATCTAAAGTATCAAAGATGGTATTGTTGACTAGACCAAGGGTTTGAATATCCTTCAGAATACCACTTGTGGGCACAAATAGAATTGCACCTAGCCAACTTCCATTTGCAAGAATAGTTGTGTTTGGCCAAAGTACATTTGACTTCATTGAAATGGTAGAGGTGCTGTTGAATGCTGTGAATTGCATAATGGTAGAGGAGGTGATGTGAAGAGTAGAAATGCACATCAAATAGATGGCCACATTGAGAACTGGAAGGATGGGTGATCTCATTTTTGTTTGCTGCCAAAGTGCATGTATAGCAGCACCTATGCCAGACCATGCTTGAGTGACACTATTTATAGTTGTCAAAAGGTAGATTTGGCTGATAATGGCTGATATGGCAAGTGGATGGATGACAAACAGAAGTCCAGCAGTGTAGAGCTGCATAAGTCAAGAAATTCAACATTTTGGTCAAATGCACCCAAATATAATTTAAAAAAAGCCTCACAACATAGAATGCTTGAAGGGATATTGATAATGTTGTTGTTATCCAAGGATTATCAGACAGCATTGTGACAGAGTGTTCTGGATGATATCTCAGAATTATGACCAGGACCATATGAAGAGCAAGAAGAATGCCATGAAGAACATAGCATACTAAGTGCATGGCATTTGAACCTATAAATGATAGAACAATTTGATTGTATTTCTATCAACCTGAGAGCACAAACTTTCTGTGATTGATTCTTGCAAATTACAAGTGTGAGATTCAACATCTGATTGAAGTGTGCTGTTATGTTGACATTTGATTTCCTGGGATGTCTTGTCAAGAAGACAAAACCTGGCTTTCCTTCCAATGACTCTCAAGTGATCAGGTGCAGAAATTGGAGTCATTTTCATGACATCTTTCAATCCCTTGGAATGTGCAGAAATCCACATCAATTCCAGGATGGTTGAGCCTTCTATTGCAGCTCTGGAGTATTTGGCCTGCAAATGAAATAGCATCCAGGCCATGATAACTGAGAGAATGAGAGAAATGACCAATCCAGTGATAACCTATCAAATTAAACAATGTTTGTAATATTTATATCATAAGAACAACATACTGGTATTGTATTTGCCTATTCAAGGAGTCAATGAAATAGCACATATACATATGTGTATAATAAAAAGGAGAACATACATTCAATCTAAGCTCAGTAGTGGAATTGATAACTGAGCTTGTGGTTTGTGTTTGTGAGATACCACCTGCTGTCCCTGCTATTAATGGCATACAAAATAAATAAAAAGTTAATAGATTTGCTGAAAGGAAACATACCCATCCATATTAATGCAGCAGCTGTTTGTGCAACTGCATTTTCCATTGGCTTCTTTTCAAGAGTTATTGGAGTTACCAGTCCTCCTGTTATTGGGGTTGCTGGCCTTCCATTTGCATAATACCATGAGATATTCAACAAGGAATCCAGGTATCTATCAATAATTGACATGTAAGTGAATAAGGGTACATGGTATGATACACTTACACATTTGAAAGGCCATAAAATACACATTCTTGATTTTCAGAAGGCAGCTCAATTTCTTGACAAGATAGTGCAATCTCAGTAAAAGAATTTTGAGCAATGCTCAACTGATGCATAGATTAGCATCAACATATCAGTGGATGAATGATCTGGACTTGCTCCTTGAGTGAGGTTTGTTGTAGTATCAGGTGACCATATGGACCATGGTTCAAAGGTAGTGTCAGAAGGAGGCAACATGACACTTCTACCATCTTGCATAGGAATCAAAGATGTTTTTGTATCTGCATCAAGTGTGCATGCAACAAAATATGATGTGCTTGAAATATTCATGGTTTGAGGACTATCTACATAGGCAGATGCATATATATGAGCCATAGTTTTGCATAATTTTGAGATGTATATGTACTGTATATCACCTACCTACACTTGTAAATACTTCACCTTGGAACTCCACTTGAATGACTTTATCAGTCAGATTTCCTAGCTCCATCTGAGTAGCAGCTTGATAGAACAAATAGTCATGGCATTGAGAACATGCCTAAAGTGTTAAAATTCAAAATAAATATGGAATAAATGTAAGAAATACAAACAGAGGGGTCATTAGCAGTGACACTGGCAAAGGATACCATATTTACTGGCCCTGATTGTTGTCTTGAGCATTTAACCATGCACACAAAGGATGTACTGTACATGCCTAATATTGACAGACTGACCTCACCAAGGCCATCTACTTCCACATCATAGCTTCCAGTGGATGAATTCCAGCCTCCAGCTGAAAGATTTGAAAGTAAACCACACTGGGCAGATATGGTGGTTACATCAACAATTGCTTCATCATAATCATATTCAAATGATGGTATGTCATATACAATATTCTGACTCCATCCTCTGGCAGTTGAAAACAATGGCCAAATTTCCATCAAAGGGGAAATGGCATCCCAATCAAGGTCTGCAAAGTTGACAGATGGGGAGGGCCATACTTGTGTTGATGGGACAACTTGTGTCATTGTCTTGTTGAATGCTTCAAATTGGATGATGGAGGATGAAACAATGTGCAAGGCTGAGATGCAACTGAGATATGCCAGTGTGAGGAGTAATGCCAAGGGTGAGGAGACAATCTTGGTTTGCTCCCATAATGCATGTAATGCATCACCAATCCCTTTCCATGCGCCCAATACATCATGTATGGCAGTGAGTGTCTGCTGTCCATTCATCACAGCAGATACAATGAGATGTTGGGTTATGAGGACCAGAACAGTGGTGTATATCTTTCCAAAGGGTCATTATTGTTATCTAACAAGATTACTTGGGAGAAACGCACGAGATAAAATGCCTGGAGGGATACCTTTAATGCAACAGTTGCAGTGACATTATTGAGCGAGACGGAGAACCGATGCTCAGGGTGTGTGAACAGCATCACGAAGAGCACGACATGAAGGAAAACTAGGAGGAGATGGAGAGCATAACACCAGTAATAGAGACCCGCAGTATGAGTGGCTCTTTCTGAAGAGCGTTGCTCAGTTACGTCTTGGAGAAACACCGTCGCTGCAGAGGCGAAGACATGAACGTATAGTGGTACCGAAAAAAGGGCGCGTACTTTCACCAGCATACTCCCTTTGCAACGTTCTTGTTGATGTTATATCCTCCTCTGATAACAGTGGCAAACCATGATCGTTGCTGGGATGATACACAGCATACACATCAGAGGCCATATTTGCAGACTTGGGCACTGTGGCGAATTCAATGGGGAACAGGAAACGATAGAGGAAAGGGTGATGGGAATGCGTCGTTGAAGCAATGTGTCACCTTTGTGCCAGGGCCAGGCGCGCTAACAGTCAAAATGTCCCAACGCTCGCAGCGTTCCCATGGGTGTCACGTTTGAAAATATGCTTGCTGCCATTGTGATGTGCTTCGTGGGGAGGATCTCACGGCTTCTGTGCAATTGGAATACTCGAACTGCATACCTCTCCGTCGGACTTGGGGATAACATTTTCGAACGTCGCACAGCTCGCGCCACCACGCTAGTGCTGTTTTTTTTTGGTGTTGAGTGAAAGACTGACAAAGAAAGTACTCGTATTAAATGTACAAACCGCAATTCGCGTATTGCAACTATTCTGGGATAGCAGACCGTACCCATGACTCTCGTTATCTAATAATAAAGTGACTGAGTTCACACACAGAGATACTCCCTTGGGCGATGTCTGAGTCGCCAATAGATGATTCAAGGGCGCACGTTATGAAATATACACCCACTTGCGCAGCTATATGCAATGTTTTCGAGTGCTCACTGGACTGGAAGTAGTTGTATATGGTCCGATGAACTGCCAGAACCTGTGAGAAACCTGGTTGGCTGCGCCTTCGATGTCTAGAACAGCGGGTATGCGAAAAAAAAAATACATGTAACATCTCCACGATGGGAATGGATTCGAGCCTATGATAACACCATCCCAGTAGTCAAGCCAAGAGTCGGCTGATAATGAATGACACGCGTCAGATTCAGAGACCAAGTCCATAGCATGAGCAGGGTTGTAGACTCACTGCTGGAGTACGTGACAGTGCGTCAGAACATACGTATTTAATTGTTAATCCCAAATCATCTTCCACGGCAGGACGGCGGGGATGTTGACCTGAGTCCGGACCGTTCAGAGTGTGTACCCACTACACACGAATCCGAAATTGCCGCCGAACGGTCAGGTAAACACGGGCTCCGGACCGGACTGTGTGCGAGCGTGGTGAAGATGAGTGAGCGCTTGAGCGAGCGAGTAGTCTCAGGGGATGCCAGTGAGAATCGGCTGGCTTCTATTCTGATCGGAAAATGGCTTGCTGTCGCAGAGCTGTGGGGGAGCAAGGTATTCGGAAATGTGGCGAA
>JBBPMV010000848.1:0-11128 GCA_038090495.1 Heimioporus retisporus | reverse complement strand
ATATAGGTAGCTCACATTCGTCATGTAGACGTAGAAACCAAGAACAAACAGTGTACCGTGATTCATGTAGTATGTGTCAGGGTTGCCCCCGGGAGTGAACGCTTGCAGTAGTTGAACGAGTGAGATGGTTACATGAGCGGTAGATAATATGAACTGCACAGTAGCCGTGGCGAGAATCCTACATTGTTTTCCGTGAAAATTGTGTAGTTCATTTAGCTAGCGGGGATTACCTGCGAGACGATGTAGTAGTTATTGCAAAGATTTGAAGGTATAACGCAAATAGCATGCAACTTGGAGATGGATTAGCACCACAAAAAGACGTCAAGCAACTGCGCACTTGATACCTTGGGCGTTAGTAGAAAACGATGTTGAAACCATAAGTTCGCAATAGCGAGTGACATACCATATAAAATTGCCTCCAACCACCCGCAAGTGATGTACATCTGCCCTATACTCTGCGCCATGGCAATGAAAGCGGTAGAAATGGGACAAAGATGAAAACCTAGGTGCTAATATAGTATATAAGCGTGAGGGAGAACGAGGTTGACATACCATATATAGCGACAATTCAAACGTCGCATGTTCTCCTCTTCAGTAGTGAATTTCGTTTTCGATATTTCCGAATCGCGAGTATGATCGTATCGGAGTCCCGATAAAATGATTATATCAACCGATAGCATTTGTTTGGGAGGGCGGCAATTTGTTTATGTTGTTGTTCTCGAAAATTTTTGCCAGCGTATGGCGAGACTCGGCGGGAACTTAGACCGGCAAACGGTTTTCTGGGACCTTCCCAAATATATCCTGTTCGTGGAGTACTCGGACAGCGCTTAGAAATGTTGATGTTCCGTTCCTGAGGTAGATATGATATAGTGGCCCAGGGTGGCTCACCCACGGGAGCACTAAACAACGAATAGGCGGCGGTCCGGATGATATCATCAAACGCAATCATTTTTCTGTCAAGGATGTGCACACGGCGGTCATCGGCGTCTGATCGTGACACAACGGTAGATCAAGTTGCAAATTAAATAAAATCAGAGGCCCCTCTCCCCGCTAGCACCTCGGCTCTCCCATTTTCGGATCAGCACTTCAGTCGCTTTTCCGGACCTGCTGCCTCGCCCGTCCTTCAAGTCCTCCCCGAGCTTTCGTTGCCTGCATCTCCCAGAGATGTCCCAAAGATACCGACTTTTACTCACACCCATTCCACTCTGCGCCCCGAAGACATGGCTCGTGAAAACCCGACACACTCTCCAACTTGACCGCAAAGCATCTTGAGACGTTGTTAGTGCTCAGTACCGACATCACCGAATGCGTTAGGGCAGCATTTGAGACCGTCAGGTTCTTTCGTAGGGAGTAGGTCGACGAGCGATTACCCTAAGAATCGTCAAACCAGGCTAGGGTTTTGCCTGTTATTGTGCAAGGCGCGCTGACAGTGGTCGTTAAACTGGGTCGGCCGAACGGAGCTGGTGATGGGTGGCGCTCGAGGGTCTTAGCGGAACTTGCTCGGAACTTTGCCCTAGCTGGCACATCGATGTGAGACTCCGTACTGTCGATTTCCAGTGTTGCTTGTCGTCGTCGCTTACAGGCAACTCTCCGTTTCGTAACTTCAGTCCAAGCCTCGACAAATATCTCTTGAACCGTTTAGAAGAAGTCTCCGCCAACATCTCTAAAAAATCAGTGTCCGGTATCATCGAATGACCTTCGATGTACCATCACCTACCTTGCCTCGACATCGTCACCATAATGACCCTTCCTTATCTCGACACGCCAGCAAAAGGAAATGGTATTTCATTGTTTCAAGGATCGGCTTGTTCAGAATATTCGCTTGTTCGACAGAGTGTCTCAATGTTATCATGCAAAAATGTTTGGAGACACGTTGTACAAAGCCAGTGTCCCGGTTCCCAGGTTTGATATGCTTCCGAACGGAGGGTAAAGATCTGTTCAACGAGTTGGGAATAAGGTACATTGCGACAGATATTCTCCAGCCTCTCTGCGCTGGTATAAGAATTCCACCAAGGGAGTTCAAGGCGCAGGAAAAAGCGCGAAGGTGGTATTCGTCCGCGTAAATACGACCAGTCTTGGGTCATCAGATCAGTGTATTGATAACCTACGCATAAGAGGCACTAACTTGATTCGCTCCACAGGTCACCGGGAAGTGTTCGTGTGCATCGTTGACCTAGTCACACCGTTTTCAGTTTTGTTGAGATCGAGGCAAGGGGCGTACATTTAAGCCTGCCCAGAAAGCACTCGTCCCGAGACAATAGGATCTCAGTGGCAGGTTTCTCGGGTAATCGTGGCGCATTAAATACAACACAAAAATGTTCATAAGACGCAGATAGAGCAGGGACGACCTTCCGGTCTATGTCTATGCTCGTCAGCCTGCCTTGAAAGGCTTGAAGAGTCATCTTCGGGCCCGACCAGACGAGGTATGCTTCCAAGGAACGATAGTCTACGTTTTCCTTAGAGCAAACATCAACTGAGAAACGGGGAATTACGGACTTGTCTTTGCAAAGAACTCGGCCCGAACAGCCCACGCGGCCAGTTCGATCAGAAATTCCCATGTCTCCAAGAGTGGGGCTAATTGTACAGGGGAAAAAGCTTGTAGGAATTTGGCCTGTGCGCGCCCGAGATCCCTACGGATCTCCGGGAGCCGTCTGGATTTACTTTTCCCGACACGATTTGCAGGCGCGGAGCGGCCGTATAGCGCGCAAACGAACCACACTCTATACAGCGCTGCCTGGAACCGCTCAGATTCCTGTGGCGTGAGTCGACTGGAGGACGACCGTGGATCCTTCTTTCTGCAACGCGTGGCATGAGCAGGACAGAACGTGCATGGGCTCGCAAATTAAAAAAAAAAAGGTCACCTCCAGCTGTACAGCGATTCGATTTCTCGTATGACGTCGTGATTCGTTGCAAGCAGGTGCGCTTCTCGCATGGTGATGGTGACGCGAGGGTCGTGAGTTTGAAAATCTTCTTCTCGAGGAAGTTTGGTGGTGGGGAATGGAGCAATCCAGCCATGCCAAAAGGCGTTGACGTTGGTCATGACTTTGAGGAGCCGCACGGCGGGCGGGGCGGCAGGACCGAGGTGGTTAGCCACAACGGCACCAAGTATGGAGTCTCTGCGAGCACTGAAGACATTGTAAACGAATTTTGAGGACAGGACAAAGGACTGTAGACTGTGGATGTCGCAGAGCGTAGTGAGGGTGAGGTCGATGAGGTCCGTGTCAAAAGGGAAGCTGGCAGAGACAGACTGGATCGATGTTGGTGCAGAGCTAGCCATGCGGCCCACCCGAACGTGGGACCGTTGCTACATACGTGCTGAAGGGAAAAAGTTCAAGTTGGTCAAGACATTTTCTTGTCTAGGATTGTTTAGCTCGATCGGCCTTTACGCCAATCCCCAACGAAAAGATACAGCATACTCGTGACATCCATCGTTAGCTTGCCTGTCAAGCGTTCTGGCAGGTTGTTGAACGATCGGCTTCAAGTCAGAACTATCTACCATGCTACGGCCTTGCTTTTCAGGGCTCGCGCAAGGGACCTTGACCTCTGAGCTGCCCATTGGCACATACTTAATTTCCTGATGGCCACGACTCTTGTAGAACACTTCAAATTTGCTGCCATGCGCATCAGCAATTCAGGATCCGCCGTCCATCGTCCAGCAATGGTTTACCTTGCGCAATGGCACCGCCATCACCTACCGTCGATTTGATCCCTGCAAGAGATGATGCGTGGAACAGTCTTCCTCTCAGATCAGCTTATTCCCTTCACAGAGGCACTTCACTCCCTCCGTGCTCACATGCGAGGCGCCTCAAATGTTGGTCTCAAGACTATCTTGACTCATCAAACAACGTCAGGAACGTTCGCTCTGGCACCAATTGGGCGACGCCAAGCCCGAGGGCCAAGAGTGTCTCAGGTTAGGTTTGAAGTTGAGAGAGCATCTCAGGTTTGTGTTGCGTTGAAATGACTTGTCGCACATGTTCGTTTGATTGGAGCCAAAAGAATAGCTTGTAACTGACTCGTGAGTACATGATACGCGTGCTGAACGCCAGGCTACTCACCGAGCCAAACGTTTGTCTCAGAGATTATGGATGCCAAACAGGGAAGCAGATACGACGCTGTCAGTTGACCGTCGGAGTCATACTTTCATACCAGTCTAATACTTACATCACTAGCAGAATTCGATGGTTACTGACTTACCAAGTCAGGGGGCATGATCAAGAAAGGATCGATATCACCAAGGAGGTACCAATGGTAAAAAGCTGGATGGTGTGCACGAATATATATTTGGGCGAAAGCTGTAAAGTCCCTCTGCACACCATCTGGTTCAGACACAGCCCGAGCGCCAGGAAACAAGTCGCGTTTACGGAACGACAGTCTTGAAGTGAAATATTCAGGAATGGTCCAAGTCCTGACTGAGTTCGCTGACAAACTTCTTTGCAATAGAAGCGACTAAAGAGCATCGATATTCAATTTTCACGTCTACAGCTGCCTCCACATCGGTTCACCGCTAAGAAGGGCGTAACTAATGTGAGAGGCGAGTTGATTTACCTCCGAGTTCCTGTGAAGGGGGTAGGAAAGTGCTTGTAAAGCAAAAACCGTACACCATCATGATCTGACTTGGTGTTTCAAAATTCGGCATTTCGATATTTGATGACTACAGCATGTGATATATGCTATGCCCAAGAAAAGCAGACCTCGGCACAACAGTCCGTTCTCAACACGTCCTCCGACCACGACTCCCACTTCTTAGTAGTGTCGAGCAAATGATTGCCTTTCTCTCTTAAAACAGCCAACGCGATGGGATGAATAGGCAGCCTCAAAGGCGGGTCCTTCAAATATGCTGCATTGTAAGCCGCCTCTGCAAATTTGGTAGGATCGCCATTCCATGTTTTGCTCGGGTCTGCTGCAAGACTGCGCCATTGTACCGACGGTAAGGAGGGGTCCGTATATGCTGGGTGGATGGTAGTTATCTCATTTTCCCTGATAATCTTAGTAAAGAATGGACCCGGTTCAAATATGGTTACCTGACGTGCACCACGATGGCGGTTTGTAAATGAGAACCATGAAGAGGAAAGGCTTACTTTAATGTTCCAGTCGGGGTGCACTTCTCTCGCAAGGCATTCACTAAGTCCTTCCAGAGCTATCCATCACCCATTTAGTTTCATTGGCGATGTCGACCTCGTAGACGACTTACCAAATTTGCTATAATGAAAATTAACTTTGTGCCAGGATGGGTCCATCACGGATCAAATGGCTTACCTCGCACAATAGTACCCAACGGCTGCATCCGCTGTGATTCCCGCAATGGACGACAACTGGAGTAGTCTTCCGCCCATAGGTCTATTCTCCTCACGGAAGAACCTGACCGCCTCTTTGCTCACATGTGAAGCTCCCCAAAAGTTCACTTCGAAGACGGCTCGCGCGTCGCTGTCGTTTGTCCCCTCCACTTCCGACGTGATACACAGACCGGCATTGTTGACAACCACGTCGACACGACCAAACTTTGCTTTACTAGCGACGAACGCTCCGGTGACGTCATCGGGTTTGGTGACATCGAGCCTGAGGATCAAAAGCGTCTCGGGGTGCTTTTCAGCTAACTCGGAGAGAGTCTCAGGTGTGCGTAGCGTCGCGACGACCTTGTCGCCCATTTTCAAAGCATGCTCCGTGATGCAGCGGCCGAAGCCTGAGGAACATCCTGTGACTGATTGAAGTGAGCACGAAACACGCACGTCGGACGGAAAGACGCTCACTGAGCCAGACTTTTGTCTCAGAGGAACTCATAGAAGCTAGAGATGAGGCGGATGGAAACTGATGGAGCCACGATTTTATACTTATCGCCCTGTGGTAGTAGGTGGCGAGCGGTTATTAAGTTACCCCATCCGATAAGGCATCTCGTTAATCAAAGCCTTTGGACATAGAATATCAATAGGTGAAAGACACATCCGACTCGAATCTGCAGGAATTCGCCACACACCTTTTACCATCTAAGCGTGAAGTTTACCTTATTTAGATCTGTTCCGGGGAGGACGGTCCTAAATTGGGATGCACGGTGCAGAAATTGACGTGTTGTTGCACAACATGCTACGAGTAGAAGCGTGGCGTCATCATGAAAGATAGGGTAGGACTGCTTCCGTTTGACAATTCTGGGTAAGGGGTGTGAAGGTCCATTCGGCTCAACTTTAATGTTAGTAGCACCCGACACACTTTCCAGGAAGCCCGCTCTTCGATATAGTCAGACCATCGTACTTCCGGAATGAAGGGGCATATATGGCAGGGTGGGTCCAAAATTACCGGGTAGACCCTCCGCAAGAGTTTTATAGGCAACACCGAGGGCTTTCAGGTTCAGTTATACTAACCGTGGAGATGAAGTGTCATTTAGTAGGGGTTTGCCCGTATGCAAATGGCTACTACGTCAACGTTCCGATCCGCACACTCTTGTGGAAGGGGCCGGAGGAGTCGAAACGGGCTGAGCAGCGACGATAGTGGCCTTCAGAGCACACCATGTCCAAGACGTTTTGCAGGGCTTTGGTATCGTCCGTGTAGCATCATCGATGGGTGAGCACGGTGACGATGGAGTTCCGGGGTCCGGAGAAGCGGATAAAGGCGATTAGGCGGACGCGGGAGCAGGACAAAGTGACAGGCCGGAGCGATGCGTTCGAGGGTGGGAAGAAACTGAAGGCGACGGGGGATGCGAGGGAGACGGAGAGGGTGCGGCAGAAAACTCAAGGCGATGTTTCAACCGAGGGAGTAAGTCGTATAGGACGGTTTTTTTTTCGTAGTGAGGTAAGTACAACCACGGGCATCGGTCTCGTATGTCCAACAACGTCCCTCGCCAACACGTTTGACACCCGTGTCCCTTGTTTGATTGTGGAAAGACCCGCAGGGGCATGCATCCTTTGCTTTCCCGATTGGCACGGCCGATAGTGATTCGCGCTGATTGTAGGTTGAAGTAACTTGCAACAAATTATCGCACGAGAAGCGATATCGCGATGAAACCGGTTCGTACCAAAAATAATAATAATAAGAGTCCCCATGAGTGACAGGGATGCATAAAAGCGATCCCTCGAGGATTGAAACAGGAAAACACGCTGTTTCAGCTCCGAACGCCGACGGCGCTGTTGGGCAGGGGCTCCAGCATATAGTGGAGAACGTCGCCCGAGGAGCCGTCGCCCGACAGGACGTCCATCCTGTCCGCATCGCGAGACATGTCGTCTATATGCTTTGTGGAACCGGAGAGGTGGGCCACCTTGCAGCACGTCGCACGCAGGGCAAGCAAGTCGGGTAAAGGAACCGGAAGATTTTCAGGATCGGCAGTGGAGAACGTGACAGATCGACGGATGTGGGGGTGCGGTTTCCCACCATACGACTTGATTTCATAATGGTCTTTCTGAGGCTGTATCCCGAAACAGTGTTGGTGAACGTTGTGACTCGGAGCAACACACGGCAATGCACAAACGCACCGTAGCGTCAAAGTACAACTCGAGCTCATCAAATTTGTCAAGTATGTTACGCTCCAAAGTGATGACATTCGTCAGGGAATGAACTTGCTCCCATTGAACACGTTGATGCTATAACGGAACTGCTTGAGAATCGCCAGTATGGAAGCAGAATAGCCAAGCTAGGCATCTAGACATGAGTTACTTGCCATATGGTAGAGCAGCTATCGTCGCGAACCTCGGCATTCTCATCAGATTTGGGTTCCACGTTGGATAATATACCTTTTGGAATAATATGAGCTAACTGTGTATTGGCTTCAATGAAATCCGGATCAAGTTGGGCGATGATATCGTCAGGAGCGCTGTTATCGATTACACCAGTTACGACGCATCTCCAATTGTCTCGAATGAACGCCTGTTACCAGCCGGAACGGAGAAGTGAGAAGGAGGAACTAGAAACACAATTCACAGTTATTCACGGACCTGTTCTTTGGCATCTTGGTGATTCTCCGGGGCCAGGGTGATATCAACGTTTGTTTGTGCCTTCACATTCTCGAAAGAGGGTCCTGAAGGGCATTCGCTGGGTTCCGGCGCTCGATCCCTGTGCTTCTTGACTGTAAAAAGCTAGATTGGTGCGCGGGACGAAGGGCGGCGAACAGAAGTGACTCACAAGGCATGATAACGTTGCGTTCAAAGAGCTCCCTGACGTCGGCGAGACCATTGCTGTCTTTGCGCGTTTGCGCGAGTGTATGCATTTGGCAACTTCAGCGCGAACATCCCGTGTGGGTGCATGGAGCAGCAAGAGGCCGGGGATTCGGACATGACGCAACTTTTCCGCAAACACGGCAAGTTCCTGTTCGTATCTGAGACAAATCTTGCACGACTGAAGTGATCAACATCCTCGTTGGCTATACGCTGCACTTGGGGAGAGTTTGGGTACATTAAGTAATTGTTCTCACGCCATCTAGCCTGGAGGCTTCCGCCAATAAACTAGCTGTCAGTTATCATCATGGCCATCAACTTGATCCCTTTGCCCTTTCCAACCTCTGTGGATCCGGCTTACTTTACTGACTTTGGTCGTGAGGTTGAGGGCATCGACCCCGGTGAGCTCACACCAGCCCAGTTTTCTGAGGTCCAAGACGCGCTCTACAAAGTCACCTGTTCGAACATCCTCGTGCAACTCGACATTCTTAATTGGCGTCATTGATTAGTATGACATCCTCTTGTTCCGCAACTTCAATCTTTCCCCAGAATAGCAGTTTGCACTCGTCAAGGTGATCATCTTTTAGTATTCCAGTGAAACCTTCGTGTCCTTCGGCCTGACTGCCACCGCCTTTATTTCAGGCCTTCGATCCACATTCTGAGATTTACGGACGTGGGAATAACAAGACGGAAAACACCAAGAATTCTCTTCTCCAATCAATTCTCAAGACAATACCTCGCGTGCCCCAGGTGCAACTTATCAGCAATAGTACCGTCACTGGCCACGAAGGACTCGATCGTGTTGTTCTTGAATACCCCTCTCACACCACATTTCATAAAACACGCATATCCGAGGAAGATGAAGCGAAGAGTTTCACTCGATATAACCGCTAGCATATAGATGCAGCTTTATGCGAATACGACCCACCGCGCGTGACCACGCTTTATGGGATGACGGTACCCGCTGGCGACCGTCAGATCGTGAGGTATGATGATGGAACTGGTGATGAATTGTCGGTCCCGCTCGCTACCACAGCTTTTGTCTCAGGCAAGACCATGTTCGACCTTCTGTCGCCAGAACTCAAGAGCGTGGCGGTAAGAGCGTCTGTGCGCTATGCTCCACATACGTTTGTATGGATGTCACCAGCTCGCGCCCTGCCCACCGGTTTGGGAATCGAAAATGATGGTCTCGAGTGTCCCATGGCGGAACTCCCTGATTGGGAAGAATCCAAGATCAAGACATACCCCGTCGTATGTTCATCCTCTAGTGAGACACGAGACACAGATTTCTGAAAAGATGTCGTAGTTGTGGAAAAACCCGGTTACGGGGGACCTCCACTTCCAGGTTCACCCATGCGGCGCTCTGGAACTCATCATCGAACACCTTCCGGAAGGTGCGAAGCGCCAAGATGCCCTATACCCAGATGGGGCACATATCAAGGATCTCGCTCAACTCCGTGCGCTACTCTATAAGATGCAACGGCCTGGCATTGCACCACACGTGAGCGTGCCCGTCCACAAAAGCTGATATCCTCCTGATGTATTTTGTGCGCCACGGACAGCTTGTGTACCCACACGATTGGAGGGATAATGACCTTGTCCTCTTTCACAATCGGGGATTGATGCACACCGTCGTTGGTGCCCTTCGGCCCGACCAAGTGCGCGTTTTTCACCAGTGCAACCTTGCGGCGTCCGATGGTCCCCCGGGACCAAGCCAAGATGATATCCTAAAGTGGGCCTAGATCCGACGCATTCCACCTTCCGGTGCCGTGCGTGATGGATGTCCTTACCAGAAACGATCGATAGTCGTGCTTTGTGATGACTGGTTTCAAAGTATAGAAGTGTATGGGGTACGTATGTATGTACCGACCGTTTTCATCAATAGAATTGCCTGGAAGTTGCAAGCAGAGAGCCCAAGTAGGAATTTGTTATGCTCAGTGTACAATTATGTCTCGTAATACGTAAAATCGATCTCGAGCTGCTTCAAGACAATTTGCTTCGTTTCTTCACGATGGGTACTCGATTGCTACCCCATATCAAAGTATGAGCAATTCGTCATGAACTCTCCAGTGTTCGATCAACGATGATACGTGCCCGTCCAACCAAAGTCAACCATACGATCGTGAAACTCCTTCAGAAACCACCGCCGCCCGCGACAACCAACCACACATTGTGATTATCGCAATCGATGGCCTCCCCCTGATGGAGTAAACACGTGTCTATATCTCGATGTCGAGCAACAAGAACCGAAATAGCCGGCTAAGATCATCACACCGATTGCCAGCGAAATAGATGAGTCATGGTTGCATGAATTTTCTGAAACAGATGCCCAAGAATTCATCATCGTTAATAAAGCCGGTACGCAATGAGCCCAATCGCATTAGATGGTTACATGTCGTGGTTTACCTGGTTCCGTGCGTCAAAGTACGCAACACGAGATAAAGCTGGGACACCATTTCAACTTGACGGCGAAACCTTGTTCGGGTTTGGATATTAGATTAAGGAAACACGCTATGAGGTGCTTCAGTTGTGTCCAGAACTAGTGTAGAGGGCATCGTAGATTATTCTCGTGACCTCGCTCGATGGTATGACCCATGATCAATGCCACCATCACAGTTTCCCGGGGGTTCCGGATAGGTAGGACCTAGGAAGATGCCTAGAAGCTGTTTCGACTTTGACGTCTAAACCCACACGATAATGCACCATCAGAATCCAATCGCGAATTCCGAGATATACTCTACCTTTCTGTAACGTCCCCAGAGAATCAGCGTTCATGGCCGATCCATGGCCGCACCGATCCGAGAAGCCGCACACGCAATAATGCCAAAACCCTCATCTCACACATACACGTGCAAAATGCATTTTTGCCAGCGTGTGATGAACGGAGTGGCACAGATTATCTAAAACGTCTTGCGGCCTCGTGTTCTGGGCATTTTGAGTGACAAAGGACCTGTGCCGTGTGGTCAGGTCACGCCTCTCCACTCGCCTCAAAA